>CM046880.1:564282188-564440077 GCA_025667525.1 Glebionis coronaria | reverse complement strand
GAATGACCTTCTAAATACAATGCAGGTTCATGATTATGTGTTTCACAAATCACAACTAGCATCCACCCATTATATGATGGTAAATATTTTCCTACCAATTCAAATGGACACCCACATTTTTTACTACCGGTGTTTTAGTAGATTTTTTCTTACTAACAGATACACCACTACGATCACACTGGATATTTACACTTTCGTTTGACTTTGATGTTTTAATTACAACAACGTAACCAACAGAATATCCGGTTTTTCGCACCCAATCTAGTAACTCGTCACGAGAACTAAACACCTGAAATATAAATATTGTTAACAATTATACATGCATCTAACGTACAAGAATTTTCAAAAATATGTTGAACATACCGTGTCGGTCTCGAATATCGAACCCTCGTTGTAAGTTTCATTTTCTTCAAGATTAACTTGAAAATGCTCTCCATAATTCATCTTTTAATTAAGAAATCTTTCTTTTCTTATATTTATGGTGAAATTGATAATGTAGTTATTTTATCAACAAATGCACTTAGTAACCTTTATATATATAGCCTTATTGATATAAAGATCAAGTAATCAAATTTATTATTTCAATGTAGATGGATAGATTTTCTATCATTTCAATGTATGTTTAATAATTTGATTATCTAAAAACACATTCCAATGTTAAATAATTGAAAGATATATTACAAAAATGAATTGAATAATAATATCTTATGGGCATATAATTTATACTTTACAAATGAATAATTGAAAAAATATATATACTAAAATATGTTATGCAGATTCTTGTCCAACAAAGTTCATATTTGGAATGAAAGACAAAAAGTAAAAAATTTATATGCATGCACTATAATAGAAAATGCAAAAAAGTATGTAATATTTAAGAATTGTAAGTTGTACGCCAACTTGTAAAATTGCTAAATAAAAAAACTAAGACAAAAGGCACGAGTGAAAATATGTAATATTGGTATATGTTGTTGTCAGTTGTTATAGATATAAATTAAGCGAAATTTACGCACAGGGCCATTAATGGCTGGTCTTTTCTTGCAGAGGCCATGAAAAAGTGGCTTTTCCAAAATGGCCTTGATGCTCGGGTGTAAGGTAATACGAGGAACTTTTTGGCCACTTGTCACGCTATCGTCCGTCTAAATAAAAAAAAGGCCTCGTTTTCATCGAAGGGACGCAAGGGACAAAGGCTGTGTTTGTGTCAGCCTTGGGGTGTTAATGGTGGGCCCCCGTCTGATTAATATTCTGACAATTTGATGCTCGGTGGTTTTGTAACCCGAGGTTCATTTGTATATAATTCATGCTCACCCGAGCTTCATTTGATACGTACTACTTTCAAATAATATCTCAAAACCTTTCACCCGAGTTTTATTAAAAATCAATTTTTTTAGCAGTTAGGTTATGCCAAATCCACAATCTCTCAATACCAAAAACCCGAGTTTTATTAAAAATGGAAGTTTTTAGCAACTCGGTTATGTTTAAATCATAATCTCTTTTATATACTCCCGAGCATATTTAAATATAGCGGAGCTGCTAGAGTCTAGTTGGTGGTTTTTTGTTCATTCTACTTTATGGCGGTATGTTATTTAATAAATATTTAATTTCATTATTAAATTTAAATGTTTATTTGTTATACATTATTGATATGTTTTTATTGTAAAATTTTAGGATTATAGTGTTACGTTGACGTGTAGAAGCAAGTTATCCTTGTTACCGTTTTTCAGAGAAAGATTTACAAACACACCAAAAGAACGTTTGTTTAGGCAATCATGTTTTGGTTGGTTGTGGAATTTGCCAGAATGCGTAGAGACTGGTCTTTTAATACATTTCCTTGCTTGTTGTCAAACGGATTTTGTAGAAGAAGAGACAGAAAATGTTCCGTTATGTTATGATGTTGGTGGTCATATTATAAAATTTGGCAGGGAAGAATTTTGTTTAATGACCAGTTTAAAATTTGGTGTACAGTTTAATGGTAGTTATTTAAAGGGTCCAATGCCTTTTAGGAGACGTGTTTTTTCATCAGCTTATGATACTCGTCATATACTCGTTAGGGATTTATATAGATTTGTTAAAAGCGATGCATTTGAAAACCTAAATGACTATGATGCTGTACGGATTGCGTTGATAGCTGTGTTGGAGTTGGTGCTACTTGGGCATGAGTCTAGTTACGTTGTCCCAGAATGGTGCTTTAGGTTAGTTGAAAATTTAGATGCATGGAACTTGTATCCGTGGGGTTCGTATGTTTGGTCCACATTGTATAATCAGTTAAGGAATGCCGTATACGTACGTGCCGAACACCACCACGCGAATGTAGACAGAGACCAAGACGATGAACCACCCAAGTATCAATTAATGGGTTTTACATGGGCTTTCAAGGTATGTATAATGTTGTGTTTTTTGTAACTAAAATATACTACGTGTATAATTTGAAAACCATTTATTTTCAGGCTTGGATGTTGGAGAATTATAGCGTTAAAGCGGCGGAATATTTCACACGGCTTGATGGTTATCCCCGATCAATCCGGTGGTTTCGAGAAAAAAAGTTTTTTCGTAGACAAATTCCTACATTAATTGAGGTGAGTTCTACGAAACTTAGACATTCCTATTTGGCAATAATGTATTTCATAAATTGTATATGTGTTTAATTAATCTTATAATATTTCGCAAGGGTGTTATACCAAACGAAAGGTTGTTTCCCGACGAAGTTGAGATGTCGACAGACTGGTGGATTGATAGCCTTAGATATTTCAATAATGAGATTCATCAACCGCCCCAAATATAGAAAACCTTAAGTTCAGGCTTAAGTGATGTATCCTCCTTTTCAGTTTCCTCCCTAGTAGTCTTAATAGAATCAGAGACTATCCTAGTTAAAGGGCACTCGTTTCCTACAAGAGTGAAAGTTCTACCAGTGGGGCGCCACATTTTACCAATGGGTTTGATTTTAGCTATCCACTGGGTTTGAAGTCTAGCACGGGAGTTCACCTCATTAAGTAATTTCTTGACACAAGAATGATGATTGGCTTTAAAGACACATTTCCTACATGTTTTACAAGTAGCATATTTAATGTACGAGTAAGATCTAGAATTCCTAGATGATTGATTGATGCTCCTAGGATGTGACATGCTTCGGTTAGCAGTGTTGGGTAAGCTAGAAGGCATCTGACTAGGTTTGAAATTCCTATCTCTTACTTGTGTCTTTTGAATAGCATCCCTTAGACCAAGTTTATGGTGAACGTCAGTTGAACTAGTTCTAGACGTGTTCTTTGGATTATGTCTAGGGAGACTAGATGCAATCATGTGATTAGGTCTTGCAAAAGCTGTTTTAGTCACATTGGGCCTAGATGGTGGAGTGACTGGTCTAGAAAGATGAACCATATCAACTTGGGAGGCAAACCGCGGTCTCGAGGATTGAGGTCGCTCGGATCTAAATGCAGTCGGTTGTCTAACGAACTGATTTGTAGGCGGTTTCCCTAAGATTGATGGTTTTTCAAGCTTAGTGTCCACACTAGTTCCTTTAGTTTTCCGCAACTCGTTTTTCAGAGCCGCTATAGCAAAGACCTTTTCCTGTACTTGAGCCTTTAAAGTCTCATTCTCTTTGAGCAATTCATCTTGGGATGCCAACTTGGATTCAAGCGACTTAATTTGTCTCACAAAATTATCTTTTTCAGCTTTAGAATCTTGAATTTTTTGATTTAATTTTCTTTCTAGAATAACGTTTGAATTTTCAAGTTTTTCAAAATACTTTTCAAATTTATCCGTTTTCTTCGAAAATTCAAATTTGGCATCCTCAAGAGCTTTAGATTGCTGAGCTAAAATCGTTTCAAGCTCTTTAATCTTGGAATCAGAATCGGTTAGAGTCATAAAGCATTTATCATGATGAACTATAGCATTCTGAACAATTTCTCCCCTATTTTGACTCACATCGGATGAATCTGAAGTGGTAAAACTATCACCCTTTTCCATCCCATGTTTGTCATAATTAGGTTCGAAATGCGCAACATGCGGTGGTTCATCGGCATAGACATCATATACCCCATTCCTTTGTACCGTGTTTGTAGACTCTTCGTCAGATACGGGTATGGTGTCATCAATCCCTGACATGCTGCTTGTATCATGCTTTCCTCCCGAATCCTTACTCTTGCAATCTTTAGGCTCCAAGTTTTCAACCGTATGATCATTCTCCTCTTGCATTTGCATCGTAGATTCTTGCACTCCATTATCATACTCTTGCTGAAGTCGAGATCTTTCATAAATCGAAGACGAGACTGATATCATTAATTTCAACAATGTACCACGGAACTCTTTAATTTCCGTTTGTGTGTACTGAAGAAATGATTAACATATCCCTGAATTGTCAGACTTAAAAATGTTGAATTTGAAGAAGTGCGTAAGTTGTGTCACTAGAGCTTGATATGCAGATGCTGATGCAGAGTGATCAAAGTCTTCTTTGTGAAGTTGCTCAGCTAGTTGGTTCAACTTGAGGAATATGGAATCGATGAATATATCACGATCTTGACCGAAGAGTGTCCGAAATTCACTTTCTCCTTGAAACCAAGAAATGGTCACTAGATGAGACTGGAGTAGTCGAAAGAATGTTATACCACTTTCTCTAGCTGTGTTTTGCATGAGAAGCAAGTCTCCCTCTCGAGATGTCGAGTTCAACGAATCCATTGAATATTAATGATAAATGAATGTAAGGATTACTTGTCGATCGATCAATGAAAGAAAGTAATTGTGTTTTTTTGTTGTGAGTAGAAGTCGAGAAATAATGTTAAAATCCCCTAATAATTGTTCTCGATAAACCAAAAATTCCAAGACAAAATTACACACGGTTAAAAATTTTCAAAAGCACGTTTTTGAAAAATCTTGAAATACTTGTCACTGTATCGGAATCCTCAAATTTAATCCGTCGAAATACCCATCGGAATAACCATCGCAATACCCATCGCAATATTACCCATCGGAATGTTTGATCGGAATGTCACACTATCTTAATGTCCAGATCGGAAAGTCCAGATCGGAATGTCACACTATCTGAATGTCCAGATCGGAATGTCCAGATCGGAAATTCCAGATCGGAATGTAGCTAAAATAAAATGGGCAGAGTGACGACACAAGAATCCTTAAAACCGTCGGAATCCCAGATCGCAGTGTTAGATCGGAATGTCCAGATCGGAATAAGTAATGAAATCCTCAGTATCGCAATGTAGAACCAAACCCTTTCCGATGGTGATGGTTATTGCGATGGAAGCCCCTTTTACTTGTACTTTCCGATGGATATGTTTGCTTGAATTTCGGAAATAAGAACACAATGCCTTTTTGCACTTTTGATCCAAGAAAGAACGTGTTTTAACTAAAATCAAGATACCAAAATCACTACAACAAGTAACTAGATAACGTGTATCAAGATCAAAGCATAAAAACACAAAAAAAATTTGGACGTGGGTATGGATTATCAAAACACAAAATCAAGAACACAAGAACAAAACCAATCAAACCAAGGCTCTGATACCATTTGTAGGTCCTCGTAATCTTGGATTATCCTTGTGTTGGAATGATTTAAAGAAATAGAAAGATAGATGAAGATGTAGAGAGAGAAACTAGAGAGAGGTTGGAGAGAAATAAGAAATGTTAGATTGAATATGTGTAAAGTGAATGACCAACCCCTCCTAACATGCTAGGAGGGGGTTTATATAGCCCACCCTACATGTGGGCTATATGGACTATATTGGATCACGAGCCCAATATCATTGGAGTGATCGATCCTTTCTAAATACGTAAAAACGTATTTCCAACAGTTAAATTGTTAATAATTGTCAGGAAATGATAAACCGTGAAAGAAGAGCACGTCGTCCAGGACCACAAAAAATGAGTCCATTTACATCTCTTCCGCCGACAACCAAATTAGGTCCTGGAAAACGTGGTGGAAAGTCAAAAAATAAGAGTGTGTTCGATAACATTACAACCTTTAATCTGGGTGATGAAGAGAACGGCGAATATTGTTTTCAGCTTCAAAATCAAAGTCAAGCTACAAAAGAATTTGTTTCGTTTGAGAATGTGGATCCCGCTAAGGTATTTATTTAGCTAAATATTTTTAAAACGTTATGTTAATGCATATTGATTCTTTATTTGTTTGCCATGTTTAGGTAACGCGAGGAATGTATGCAACATACGAGGATTTTATGGAGAACCCGGGAGATATATACTTGGATTGTCATGTCAAGGGTTTTCTTGTTATGGATACGTTCTGGTATGAACTGGTTCCTCACCTTGCCAATATAAGCATTTCAAAGCGTAGTTCTGTAATGGCTGGTTGGTTGTCAGATGATGTAAGTTTTTTTTTTGTGTTCAAGTATTAACAATTTATTTACTAGCTATTTAAAAAAAAAAAAATTTTGTTGAAACAGCAAATTAATTGTTGGATTGAGTTGATGGTTAGGCGTCGACCGCGTGGGGCTGATTGGACAGTTGCTAAAACTGGGACTGCAACGTATTACCCTGGATCAAATGTTTTTTATCTTTTATTTGATAGGTTCTTGATAGGAACTTTGAATGGTACGACGTGTCCATACCCAGCGTGGCATGAAGTACAAACTGTAAGTATTTCCATTTATATGTTATCATGGTAACATACATTTAATAGTATTTGATATAAATGATATGCGTTTTACTAATCATTTCTATATAAAAATGATTTACATTTGTAGGTGTTTATGCCAATCAATTGCGGTAGTAGTCACCTTCAAACAAACAGATATCACAATATCTAGTAACCCATTTTCATATTCCAAACATGAAATACACTATCCGCTTGCACCATTATGGAAGGTTCTCTTCACCCCCTGGAAGAAAATTTGTTGGTGGTCTCATTGCAACAATTGACCAAGTCGACCTTCAGACTTTTTCAACAAATAAAATAAAATTTATTTTGACCAACAATATAGGATACGATCCTACCTCCTCAACATTTTTATACATAAAAAAACCTAATTGTTCTCTAGATTCAGGCCTGCACTCATTCGACGATGCTTTACAAGACCGTGAATTTATCCAAACATATACGCATGTTCCTGGAACTGAACTACATGTATATGTGTCTCGTGTCAAATTATCACCTTTGGTTGTGGCGGAACAAAACATCGACAAGGGTAACAAGCAGAGAAAACAAGATAAGCCTTCATGTTCAAGAAAACTATTTGAGTAATTTGTAATAAGTGGGGACATCTTCATTATTATATGGAATGAATTTGTAACACACTACTTTGTAATGAATGCCCAACTTGTAGCTTTCAAAATGACTAGTCTTATCAATCCTACAACTGAAATAAATAAACTAGTGTTTGCATTTCATCTTCTTGTTATATATATGTACTTACATTTAGACTACAATCCATACTCATCTTTATTTCAATCTTCTCAAAATAAAAACATGTCTACCTCAAATCAAAATACATTCAAATTTCAAGTCAACCACAATGGCCAGTTCAAACTTAACCCCCTAAGATATGAACACGGTTCAGTAATAGATGTTAGTGTTCCACCAATGTTGTATGCAGATATGGTTAGTTACATAAAATCAAAGCTAACTGTTCTATATTACACCCATATAACAATTGACAACATATACTACACACTACCACAAATCAACAACTTACAAGGTCTGAAAAAACTCAAGAGCGATTACGATATCGATGTTATGTACGACATTGCTAAAGTTGTTGGAACACTCCAGATTTACGTTTCTCATCAACCGGTAGATTTAACCACGGCGTTGATTCCAAATGACGGTTCACTGGAGGAATCGTTAACAGGTATCATTTCTGAAGAAACAAACCTAAAACTACAAGAATCACTCCGGTATCTACATCAAATGCAGAAACAGAAGAATAAAAGGTTAGATCAAAATAGATCGTTCCAAATAGTTACAAACACAAAACCAGCTACACCATATACCCAACTCAACTACAATTTTCTAGTTCACAATAGTGGCCAATTGGTAATAGATGCAACTAATAACCCAACATATGTCAACGGTGGTACGATGATGATCAACATACCAAGAATGAAACTTAAAGATATTAAACAATATCTTTTCAACATTCTTTCTTACAAAATTCATGCTCTTTATTACAAAATAAATTATTACGAGAAATCTCACACAATCAAACTAAGAAACAACTATGACATGCATGTCATGTTCGACATCTCAACAGCGCACGGCATGTTGGAGATATACATCGACCATGTAGGTGTGGATTTTATTATACCAAACTACATATGTTCAAATGCTGCCCTTGCAGAAATGATGGCCGATGTAATAACAAGTTACGAAGGTGAAAATGAAGATGAAAATAAGGAAGTAACACAAAATGATTTCACAAATGACCAAATGATTGAATGGGCAGAACAAGAACACCTGGAGAACGAGGAGATTAAGGAAATTGCCCGCCTCAGACCTAAAAGGTTCCTCTTATCTACTAACTACAACTAACATCATTTGTTAGTAGTACTACATCATCGGTTAGTAGTATTCAAACTGTCTTTGTAATATGCAAACTTTAATGTTTAATATATTATTTTTATTTTATTTATGTATCAAATGTCATGCGAATATTATTACATTACTCATCACATGTACTATGACATTTGTTTGATTCGAATATCTAAATTAGTACATCAAATGACTGACAATGTCGTTCATCTCATATGATTTTTCCCGAGTATATCATTGCCTTAGCTGGATGGGCACATGCTTTCACTGCTTTAAATGTCAAGGAACTTGTGGACCATTTTTCTCAAATTATTTGAAGCAATTCTAATATCATTATTATAAAGCTGTGATAGCAACTACACATATTCATAGTCTCTATATATATCTTCAAATTAATCTCTAACCCACACAATAAACATACAATATTTCTCCCACACTAACATAATATGGATGCTTCTTCAAATCAACTTAGAACAGATGTTATTCAGAGCATAGAAAGGGATCTACAGCATGATATCACACTTGCACACAATTTGGTGACAGAATTGAATTGTTACTTCCAACGAATGCGTGCACGTGAACCACGAATTAGGTTGGTGGAGTATATGCAAATGACAACAGTTACCAGTTACGGGTTGCATACACTTCTTATGGCTCAAGAAGCAGATCAACGTATGTATGACAACTTGAATGAAGCAAGGAAAAATTTGATTATAACTATTGCTAAGAAGGAACGATTAATTCGTAACTACAGATCGATATAAATTATCCAATCCTGTAACAACATTAACTTCTTACTTTCATCTTTTGTGTGTTCCGTTGTTTTTAGTAATTCTAATAATATTATGTTTTAAAACAACCGTGAATGTATCGAGTAATTAATGTTTTATCATTTTGCAAATTATAGTATTTAACTACTAATTTGCAATTCTAAATATATCGTAACATATATCTCAACCATGCATGTACAGGAAATTAGTATATATTCTTTTTTAAACATAATATTTTTTTCCTTTCTTTATTATTTTTTTTCTTTTTTAACGTTATACAATTTTTTTTTCATCAAAAAAATCACGAGTGTGATACTTTGCCCATTAATATAGTATTCAAAATGGCAATTATATTTTTTTGGCTTTTTAACTACGTGAATAGCTCTTTAAAAACTACTCAAATTGCCAAAAAAATTTAGTTAAATAAAATCGTAAAGATTTTACTAACTTTCTAAACATTTGTTAAACTTATTAATTTACAAAACTCAAAAACAAAAAAAAAAAAAACAAAAATGAAGCTCGGGAGCTAATAAAAACGACATACAAATTGTCAGTATTAAATAGTCCGGGTCCCGCCACTAGCTGACACAAAAACTGCCTTTGTCCCTTCGATGAAAACGAGGCTTTTTGTTTTTAATTTAGACGAACGATAGCGTGACACGTGGCCAAAAGTTCCTCGTATTACCTTTCACCCGAGCATCAGGGCCATTTTGGAAATCCCACTTTTTCATGGCCTCTGCAAGAAAAGACAAGCCATTCATGGCCCTGTGCGTAAATTTCGCATGAATTAATAATAGCAACTTGTAAAGGTCTAATCAAATGTCAAGAGTGGCATTAGCAGGACCCCACACCATCCTATCAAGAAGAGAAGTTTGGGGCAAATTAGAAAAAAAACACTCATACAACTGAAAAAAATGAGGCACCAGAGGGGAGGTTTTTCAAGGGTTGTTGCCGCCCTCTGTTGCCGATGACCGATTTGCCCTTATAATCAACAACCCTTTTACATACGTCGATACGGACATCTATCTTTACTCATATAAAGCATTAAGAATGTCGTAAGCTAGAATCACTAACTACTAACTTGCCATTCAAAAAAAAAAATAAAAAAAATAGAGGCGGTGATGAAAATATTCTTGATATAGTTGTATGAGTTAATCAACAAAGTTTGAGATTAACCGCATCTTGGCTTGGCAATTATAATATTGCAGCCATGGCGGTTTTATCCGCTTTGTTTTGATTCGTTTGATCTGAGCCTCAGGTCTACTCTTGCAAAAGATGTTACCTTTTTTTTCCTTTTAATTTTAAAATGTCGCTTTAGTATGAACGTTGCTTTTTCGCTTGATGGGGGTAAATCTAAGACAGATTGTAGGGGACGACTCAGGATTTTTCGTCCTGTGTTGCATAATTTGTTTTTGAAAAGTAACTTTGCACCGGATCTAAGTAGAAGTTACGCAAAAATATTTTTGGGTGTTGCACATACTAAAAAAATAGTAACATTTTTCGAAAAAAATTACACTTCGTAACCTCTAATAAGGTGTGAGGTGTGAGGCTTTCATGTGGATTCACCCCCTGACAGATTGGCACCAGCTCGATTGGTATCTTTGATAATTGATATACTTTATTCTTCACAAAGTTTGTACTGTCAAATTCTAGTCTTTTGGTATATGTGATCACCACAGTTCAAGAGTTAAATACTCCTGTAAATTTGGCACGGTTTTGTTACATTTGTGTAAATTTAGGTTTACATTGGTGGAGAAACCATGGCATCATTGCACTCCTTTTGGGTGCCGACTGAATTTTCCCAAAATGCGTTAGCACAAGGACGAGCACTTGTTATAGTGAAGTTTAGTGAGTTAGGATTGAACCAGTGACCTATTTTCGATTTCCTTAAAGCCTTATTTGACTAATAAATTGAATGTTTGCAGTGGGAATGATAAATACCACTGGGTCAATGACCATATGTATATATCAGTATATCATTAAAACGTCTCATTTGAGCAATCCCTGGCCCATGACTATATGTATATCATTAGTCATAAGTCTTTGGTGGTATGTATGTACAGACATAAATTATGACATTCCTTTTGATGGCAGACAACACTAAAAAGCACTCAAGATGTTGAAGATGACTTATTACAGAAATATTTGGCAACAGGACCACCATACAAGAAGAAGCTTTAGAAAACAGAAAACATAAAACCACCCACAATACAAACAAGCACATATAGTTTTTAAGATAGCTCGATGGTAATGTTTTAGACAAAACGGCTAAGGTACTCGTCAACTGTAGTGTACTTAACATCGGGATAGAGCTCTGAAGCTTCAACCCCGAATGATGGTTTGATCTCAAAGTTTGTTTGATCTCCCTTCACAAAGATCGAGTGAGAGATTGATAGCACCACATTAAGCGGAACCGGTGATTCTGCAGGATAATGTATACAGAGTTAAATTAGGCATATTGTAGATTAATAAAAGGGGGGAAATTTTAAATTAGGTATCGGAACAAATTTAGTATACCTTCAATGTTCTTCAAAACTTGTTCATCGGAAAGATAGACCTTTTCCAAGGTTTTGCCGATCTTTTTCTCCCATAGTGCCACCAATTCGTTGAACGAGTAAATGTTATGAGGAGGCTTTATGTAAACAACTTTGTTTAGGGTTCTCGGGTCATCCACAGTTTTAATGGTGTATGTTCCAATGTCACGTTCCTCGTTGAAAACAACTGAAATGATTTTAGATGATTAGAAATAGTACATCCAGCAAGACGAAAGGATTTGATAACAAGTCAGACTGGGTTTGGTTAAAAATTGTCTTTAACGTCTCATAACACATCAGGGTCGGAATGAGTTTTCGTTGATAACAATCTAGGAGATTTCTGTTTTATGTGCTTAAGACATTTTATCCTTAAACCAATTAACATGTCCCCGTTTTCGCTAGATATTTTTTGACCCGTTTGAAACCACAACCCAAAATGACCCATTCATACAGGGTTATATACCTTTCACGTTGCCATCTCCTAAAATAATAGCCTTATCCCTCGGGGGAGCACTGCCTGATGGCTGAGCCAATGTTGGAAGGAAATAAGCAGCAAAACAATTGGAAGATACATATGTATGAGGGATTCCCTCGGCCTCAATGGCACGACGAATCTGAGCCTTGATTGCAAAAGCAGTTTTGGCTGGCTCCACGGCATTAGTACGATCCACATCATTTCCAAACTCGGATGGGTAGAATTTCTTAACAAAATTGGTACATATCAACACAAGCAATAGTTAGAAATGGTAGCTACATTCAACTTTACAGAAAATTTTTACTATGTATAAAGATTATTACCTTGATGTTACCGGCTTCTTTGATGGCGGCAATGATTTTACCTTGATCGCCAAGTTGCATGTGACCTACCGTCGAGATCACAACATCTACCTGTTTAAAGGCCTTCACTAAACTCTCGTGATCATACAAATCACCCTGCCAAAAACCAGATCATAGATCATTCTAGCTATCACAATTTGCACCAAACTATAACCATATTCAGTGGCGGAGACACACGGTGTCACAAGGGTCACACTTAGCGCAAAATTTGTAGCGTAAATTTTCGAAAATATTTGAGTTCTTTTAATAATTTGACCCCCTTACGAACCATCTTGTGTAGTTTATAAAAATAAAAAAGTATGACCTTTTGAGCCGAACTTTCTGGCTCCGCCCCTGATCATATTTCGCCTTTTTGCCATTGTATGCAACTATGCAAGTATGATATGTTACGAACAGTACGTAAAAGCTAAATAAATCGTTAAAAAAGGGCCTGTGACTTACAATGATCAAAGTAACGCCAGATTTCTTAAACGAATCGATCAAAGGGGCTTTCGCAGGATCAGAAAGTGTAGCTTCCCTAACTAGAAGAAAAGTAGGATGCCCAGACTTTGCACCAGCCTCAACAATGAATTTTCCAATGTAACCCGTTCCTCCAATGATCAAAATTTTACTCTTTTCGGCCATTTTCTTACGTCGTCGACGTCGATTTTCGTGTGATCGAAGAAGATGGTTGAAGAATGAGCAGTTGCTAAGTGCTTTGAACATGCAAGAACCTAGTGGTTATATAGTGATCAAATGTGTATGTTTGGTGTGTGTGAACCATAATATGATTAAGGTTTGGATTTATAAAAGTGGTCCTTTGGTTTTGGAATAAGTACTTTTGTTTCATGTTTAAGAAAGTCATATGCTTATGAATATGTCCAGATTCATTTTTCATTTCATTTGTTTGATTGTCTAATCTTCTACCAACCTTTTGGTGGAACATTATGCTTTACCTTGAAGCACTGATCTACTCAGGGGCGGACACATGTTATAGGTACGGGGTGGTGGCGTCTTTATAGCTCGATTAAAAAGACGAGATTTTAATGTATTTTTTTAAAAAATTTAAACATTTTTTTACAATGCCCCCCACTCACACCTTGAATTTCAACATTTAACACTGTAAAACCTAAAAAACGTTAACTTTTAAATTATAATCTTCAATTTTTATTCGAATTCTAATTTTTCGCCTTGCTATTTAATTTTTTTTCCCCTCACATAAAAATTTTATGCGTCTGTCACTAGATATACTTGGAAGGTGCGGGGGCGGCGCCCTCTATGACTCGCAAAAAAAAATTCAAATTTCAATATAAAAAAAATAAGAATTTACGACAATTTTATAAAAATGCATCTCATTATACAATCGAATTGTCCTCCACTCGAAAACAAAACAATGTTAAAACTTTCAAATTGCCCCTTAAAAGAAAAAAACAACGTAAAAACCTTATATTTTTATTTTTATTTTGGTGTAACAATTTTTGTTAAAAAAAGAAATTTTGTTCCCACTTCGCTAACTTCTTAATTCTGCCACTGCTTTGAAGGATTCTACAAACTAATAAAACTTTCATCTATTACTCGAAACTGAACTGCACGAGACGGATAACCGAACATATATATATATATTCGAAATGAACGATTATACGTGGTCGGAGATGAGGTTGCCAATCTCTCGGGTCATGATTAACTATTATAAATCTTTATTTGATTTTAACTGTATGAAAAATAACACAATGAAAAACGTAAAATGTTATTTTAGTAATACTAACTATCATTGAATAGATTAATCTTAATAAAGTTATTCTGTCACGGTAACTAATAATCGAATTAAAATAAACTAATAAAATAATTTCTTTTTTTTGACTTTTTGAAACATCTTTTATTATGATTAGGCAAAAAATGATTTTACAAATACTAAATGAAAAAAATATTATAAAAAAAAGACAAAATATTTTCGTAGAAAATCGTGTTTTATGATTATAAATTTGTTTTAGGTGAAAAGTGAGTACAAGATTTTATATATGGTAAATAGCATAAAAAGGTACTCATCTTATGTTAGAATTCAATTAAAGGTACTCAACTTTTTTTTTCTCAATTTAAGGTACTGATCTTTTTTCTTGTAGCAATGTTGGGACAGTAACAAATTTAAAGGTTATATATTAACGACCGTTTACTTTATTATTGCATCGTTAGTCCTTTATATTAACGACACTTTATAATAACCTCAAAATTCGTTTTTTTTATAATTCTAGACCGTTTTCTATCTTTTTCGTTTGATTTTTACCGTTTTCATTCGATTTTTAATCGTTTTAGTCCGTTTTTTTGGTTTGATTAAAAACAAACGAAAACGGAAAAAATTAGACGAAAAAGGTGAAAAACGGTCTAAAACTGTAAAAAAAACAAATTTTAAGTTTCTTATAAAGTGTTATTAATGTAAAGGACTAACGATGCAATAATAAAGTAAACGGTCGTTAATATATAACCTTTAAGTTTGTTATTGTCCCAACAGTGCAACAAGAAAAAAGATTGGTACCTTAAATTGAGAAAAAAAAGTTGAGTATCTTTAATTGAATTTTGACATAAGATGAGTACCTTTTTATGCTATTTGCCCTTTTATATATGTCAAAAATACAGAAAAAGAAACCTTTATAAAGTTTATAGTGAACTTTGTATATGATTATTTAACGAAATTTATAAATAAACTTGGTTCGAAGATTAAATACATACAACACCACATTTGACGTGTTAAATGAAGAGGAATTTTTACGTTAATACACAGTATCATACATTGAAAATGGTTAACTAGTCATATTCCTCATGGAACATTATTTGTGGATCGAATATATGTCGATGTCTAACACGGAATCCTTAATCAGACACAATTAAAAAATATTATAGACGAAGATGACGCCAAGTTAACGCATTGCTTACAATCAATGACGATTTTTTAAACTGAGCAAAACCGGAAAAGAAAAAAAAAACAAATTTAACATCCTGTTTATCAACAAGATTATTAAAAATTTGCTAAGAAAAACAAAATCATTTCATATTTTAGACTCAAGTGCTCAACCTCATGCTCGAAGCTTGATAAAACTAAGCTCGGATAAACTCGAGTCGAGCTCGAGCTTGAGTTGTAATACAAGACAAAAACTCGACTTATTACACACAGCCACCTTAATTTCATCCTATTAAAATGACAAGATGACGATAATATGCCGTATCGCGTACAAAGGTGTCTAAATCACCTAGCTGTCTTACAATTTTGACCATGACTTAGTTTGTATGATCCAAATATATTTTGACTTTTTTAATACAAACTTGCAAACCCGCATGATCTATCTAATTTACATTTTCGTTTTCACATAATTGGTGGTCAAACCACCTATCTGGTACGTATCATGCATGTCTCATGCTTTCTTTTCTGTGTCAAATTGCTAAAAGTTGATAAACCAACCTTAATTACATGCATAAACTATAAAGTGTTAGTGCACGACATATAAGTTATGCACGACATATAAGTTAATTGTAAGTTGTAAGTTTTTAACTGTTAGTAAAAGTGTTTGGTAGATTAGCGGTTGACTGTATAATTAAAATGTAAAATGACTTAAAAGGACATATTAAATAAATTATAATATAGTTAGAGCGTATATCAGTAATTCATAAATTTAACAGCTTTTAACAATTTAAAAAGTTGTATGAATCAACTTTTTATTTAAGAGCTACGTGTTTAAAATAAAAGCTAACAACTCAAAAAAATTATTGTGCTAAACAGAGCTACTAAATTATTTTTTTAACAAAAAAACTAATAATTAAAAATAACTCTTACCAAACGGACCCATAATCACATAATAATACACCATGCACTCACCCTATATCGTATAAAATGTAAATGCTTTCAAGTTTCAACTAGGGGTGGAAACGAGCCGAACCGAGCTCGAGCTCGCCAGGGCTCGAGCTCGGCTCGTTTAAGTTTTACAAAGCTCGAGCTCGACTCGTTTCGAGCGTTATTATTTAGGCTCGGGTTCGGCTCGTGGTATGGTAGACAAGCTCGAGCTCGGCTCGTTTATATGATTTTACAATGGAAACATAAAATTTGGCTCGAGCTCGGCTCGTAATATACCTAAATTAGGCTCGTTAATAAGCTTGCTATTAAGCTCGTTAAGAAGTTCGTATATAAAACATTAGGCTCGTTTAGGCTCACGAGCCCAAACGAGCTTTGTACGTAAAGCTCGAGCTCGAGCTCATTTAATAAACGTGCTGCAACTTAGGCTCGAGCTCGGGCTCGATCTCGTTTAAGCTCGGCTCGTTCGAGCTTTTTACTGATCTGATCCCGAGCTTCTCACGAACAGCTCGGCTCGTTTCCACCTAGTTTCAACCAAACTAATTTACCAAAAACATGTACCTAGATTAGAAGTGAAATGCAAATATAGGTATGTGTTTTTTTAAACTATCAGGGTTGTAATTTTTTACACATCTACGTGGGTTATATTATTTTGTATTATTATTTTGAAGGTTATTGAAATTTGAAACCAAGCCTCTTGTTTGATTTTCAATCTCAATTCATATAGTATGAAATAAGGACAAGGTTCATAAGCCACTGAAAATCGACTTTTTAGACTATAGTACATTTTGTGGCCTTTACTTTAATCGAAAATGTGTCATTCATAAACTTGATTTTTTTTATTGGCCAAAAACAATAAAAATAATATAAATTAGCTTAATCTTTCAACAAAAATTGAAGACTAAGAAATAATACATTTGAAAAAATCATGAACACGTGAATACATGATGAAAAACACTACTAAAACTAAAAAACTACTCCCTCTGTCCTATATTAATAGTACTTTTGTACGTATCAAATTAATGGGAGGTGATTTGCACACTCCATAAATTGATTGGGACACTCAAAATGTTGTGTGTTGACATTTTTACCCTTAATATGTGTGTTGAATTTTACCTACTCCACCAATATAAGGGTATAAATGTCTACATACAAACATTTTGAGTGTCCCAATCAATTTATTGAGTGTGCAAATCACCTCCCCAAATTAATAGTTCAGTCCAAAAAGAAATAAGAAATGTAAATTAAGTTTACCACATCACCCTCACTTGAGGGTATTATTACAAATAATAAAAAAGTTGTAAATTAATTGGCTAAGAATAAGATTGTCATTGTACAAAAAGTAAGAGAGAGAAATCTGAAAAAATAATATTTTTATTAAACTGAGTGTTTTTTGTTGGTGGACTATTAATATGAGACAAAGGGAGTAATAAACTAGCAGGAGAACTTGGAGCTCAAATTAGCAAGCTATGGATATCCTTAATGAAAGTTGTGGGGATGATGAATCAGATCCAATTAAGCATGAACATTTGGGACAAACTCTTAACTCGAGAAAGCTTCCTGAAAATGTGAAGAACGATTGATATTGAAAGCGGATGACGAAAATCAAAACATTGCCCATGAGAAAACCTCTGTTGGACCAATGAAAGTTTTAACTATGGCCCAGTCTAGATTTGTTTAAATTAGACTAAGTGTTACTGGTCGCTGAGAGGACCAGCGACAGAGACCAGACCAGCGAAAGGCAAAGCCTCAGCTGGCACACCACGAACATTCAAGTCAAAGACAACGTCAGAGAAGTCGAAGATAATCTAAAGTCATACTCACCAGCGATTATGAATAGCTGGGATGTAGAAGGAATGTGCTGGTGTCCAAGGAGCTCTGAGTTGACTATACTCAGAGATCACTTAGAACCCTAGAAGTCTTATGCAAGCAAAGCTTTTCTGATCCTTTTATAGTTTAGGCGGGATAATCTACAAAGTGTTTTGAGCGGGACAAAACAAGATATTCAAGATAAGCCTAGTACGACCTAGTGGGACAAAAAGTGAACAGTTGGAAGAACTGTTCACCTAAAGTAGTTTAAAGGTATGTCTCGATTTAGACATGCATTTAATACGTTATACTCTTCCACTCAAAAGATGACACGTATCAACTACTCCCACTAAGGAAGCAACCTCGTACCACTATAAATAGGAGGGAGAAAGAAGAGTTATTCAACCCTTGTGCTTGGATAAATTATCTAAGTTCTTTCTCCCTTTGGAACCTCTGAGCCCTCAGCTGTCTACCAGCGACTCATAGGTTCTCTTGTAAAATTGAGGCTCGAATCAAGTTTACTCGTTGTAGGGTTCATTTCTTATTGTCATTCAACGGGTGTATTCATAGCACATTGTAATACTTTGTTTATAACAGTTAATAAATCATTACTCGTTTGAAAAGTATTTCGTTGTGTGTTCGTGTTTATACGAGTTATAGTTTCGACAATTGTTGTATTTTGGGACTTTCAATTGGTATCAGAGCGGTTTGATTTATAAAACTTTTTATAAACCGATCTTGTTTTTAAAATCAAGATCCAAATATGACTGAAACTATGCCTCCTATACCACCACCTTTTGGTCAAACTAGTCAAGCTAATACTTCGACCAACGCACCGGCCACCACATCAACTACCATGCCTACACCGGTTGTAAGCACTGGTAATAATGATGATGCCCTTCCCCAACTTCTTGATGTTCGTGGGGGGTCACATGTGTCCAATGTTCCAGCGTTTGATGAAGAAGATTTCTCAAGTTGGAAAAGTGAATTTCTTATTTATTTAGATGGCTTAGAACCCTTTTTAATAGAAATCTTAGAAAATGGTCCTTATGTGCCATTGTCCGTTTCTTCTACCCCTGAGAGACCCATTAAGAAGTTTGTTAAGCAATGGTCTCTAGCGGATAGACGTCTGGCTAACCAGGACAAGAGACTCAAAAGTATCATAGTCTCTTGCCTACCCAAGAACATTATGAAGTCCATAATCAAATGCAACTCTTCAAAAGAGATATGGACTGAATTAGTTCTAGGGTTTGAAGGTCCAGAAGAAACAAAAGAAACAAAAATCCAAGCCCTAAGACTCAAGTTTAATTCTTTTAAAGCTTTGGAAATAGAAACTGTTGCTCAAACTTACACTAGGCTTAAGATTTTGTTGAATGATTTAGGAAACAATGGTGTTGTTCTACCAAAGGCTGAGGTTAATGCTACTTTTATAAACAGTTTACCTATGAAATAGCTTAGCTTAAACCAGACCTTAAGAGCAAACAATGCAATAAAAAATGATACTCTGACCCAACTGTTTGGTAGATACAACTATGAAGAAGGGCCGATTGACTCTATTTACAAATCAAAGACTGATAGGTTTACCACCCATATCTCTGGTTCAAAAGCTCTTGTTACTAACCATTCCTTTCAGGACAGCGACACTGATATTTACGAGGATACAAGAAGCAGTCAAGAATTTTTTGATGAATTGCATGCAGAGTTCCATGACAGAGCTCTTCTGGCTGATCAAAAGAGATACTACAAGAGATCAGGTAGAGTTGGAGCTGCTAAAGTTGATAAATCCAAAGTGACATGCTACACTTGTGGAAAAATTGGTCACTTTCAGAAAGATTGATGGTTAAACAAAACCTCCTCTCCTAGCTTTCCATCATCCAATAGCAACCACAACATCAAGGAGAAGTTTTCTCCATATTTCAAGCAAACTTCTCTCTCTGACTCAGAGGGAAAGAAGGACTACAAAGTCAAGTACAAAGCATTGAAAGCTGAGCTGGTGAAACTTAACCAAAAAGCTGAAGACGCTGCAAAGAAAAAGGACAACAAAAAGACTGAAAAAGGTCTAATCGCTGCCTATTTTGATTGGAATGATGAACCTCTTACTTCAGAGGATGAATGGGATAACTACTGTCAGAGCCTTTATGGTCGTCACTGATGAGGAACCAGCTGTTGGAAAAAGTGAGGCAAGATCTGGTCAATGGGTGGATATCACCATGAAAAAGGTACAAAGATTGCTTTCTATGCCTGAAGGTCCTGATAGAGACCATGTCAGTGACTACACTCTGGTTGACCTCCATTTTGTGGAAGAACAAAGAAAAACTTGTTAAACAAATTTCACAGTCTTAAAACTGAGTTTAATCTTTGTCAATCTGAGTTAACTAATCTCAAACCTTTTGTGAATCTTGCCAACCAATTGCAAAATGATGTCAGTAGACTTTCCATTGAAAATGAATCTTTAACTGATGAAAACGCCGAACTCAAAAAAACCATTGAAAAATGGAATGTTGGTCAATTCACTGTGGAAGAGTTAGTTGCTGAAGCCATTCCAGGGGATGTGGTTCAAGCAATAGGGGGTAAGGGTAGGTTCAAAAATCACATACATGTGGCCAAAGTAAAATTTGTCCCCTCAGATGTCCCTTCTTTGTCTTCCACCTCTGTGGATGAGAAAGACTTTGACAAGGAATTTGGTGTTCCAGCGTTACCCAAACTCGCTGGGGCAAATCCTTTTGATTCCTTACTTGGCCCAAAACCTGCCACCAAAACCTCTGGGACATCAAATCTCAAAGTTGCTGATAAAGCACATAAAAAGGTTTTTGTGGCCAAAGACTCTGCCAAACCCACTCCTCCCCCTGAAGAGCTACCACCCACCAAGAAACTTCTCCTCACCCTTATGGAAGAAGTAAAGGGTTTGAAAGAACAAATCAACCCTAGGGTAAACAGTCCATCTGTCAACTCTCTTGGTGAAGGATCAAGCAACTCAAAGGGGAAAGCCTTGTTCAGACCTTGTAAGCATTGTGGTTTCAGAAATCATTCCTATGAGGATTGCTCTAAGAAACCCAAATGTATCACATGCGAGTCAACTGAACACACCTCAAGAGAGCATGAGGAGACCATAGTTGTCCAAAAGGCCATAACTCAATTAAGGTCTAAACCCAGACCTAGAGACACTCCTCAGGGTTACATACCAAATCCTCCCTGCAAGTATTGTGGATTTATGACCATCACTCTGATGAGTGTGAGCACTATCCTGGATGTGATATCTGTGGAAGTATGCGTCATGAAACCAGAGACTGCAACCAAAGAGGGGGGATGGAAACCAGATAAGACCCAATGTCGCTAGTCAGAGACAGCATGGACCCACTGGAAAGTGGGTTCAGCATCAAAACTAATTTGGCTTTGTTATATCTATGTAGGAATATCTGAAGAAATCTGTTTGGTATCTGGATAGTGGGTGCTCCAAACATATGACAAGGGTTAAACAATATCTGCATAGATATAAGAAGGAGTCTGGTCTAAAAGTAGTCTTTGGAGATGACTCCTCAGGGGCTACTGAGGGTTATGGCTCAGTGGATTGTAATGGAATCACCTTCACAAAGGTTGCTTATGTCAATGGACTGAAGCACAACTTAATCAGCATCAGTCAACTCTAGGATGCTTGTTTCAGAGTTCTGTTCACCAAGACCCAAGGAACAATCTTCAATCAAAATGATGATGTTGTTCTTATTGCACCCAGAAGAATGGATGTGTATGTTATTGACATGACATCATGTCCAGAATGAAACAACACATGTCTCTTTGCCAAAGCCTCTGATAGTGAAAACTGGCTCTGGCATAAGAGACTCTCTCACCTTAACTTCATAAATATCAACAAATTGGCCAAGAATGATTTAGTTGTTAGGCTTCCCTCTATGACTTTCAGCAAAGACAGACCCTGCTCAGCCTACAAAAAAGGGAAGCACCACAGAGGCTCATTTAAAACCAAAAAATCATTATCCATAAATAAGTGCCTTCATCTTCTTCACATGGACTTATTTGGACCAGTAAAACCATAATCCCTCAATCACAACAAGTATACACTAGTCATTGTCGATGAATTCTCTAGATTCACATGGGTATTCTTTCTCAAAAGAAAGAGTGATGCAGGTGAAAGAATAATGTCTTTCATCAGAGAAATAGAGAACTTCAATGACTGCAGAGTTAAGGCTATCAGAAGTGATAATGGCACTAAATTCAAGAACCATGCCATGGAAGCCTTTTGTGATGAAAAGGGAATCTCTCAGAACTTTTCGAACCCAGGCACCCTAGAACAAAATGGTGTCGCTGAAAGAAGAAACAGAACTCTAATAGAGGCAGCCATAACAATGCTCAGCGAATCAAGACTCCCAAAATAATTTTGGGGTAAAGTTGTGTACACAACGTGTTACATACATAATAGATCCATTATTATGAAGAGACATGGCAAGACACTTATGAAGTGTATAGGAAGAGAGCCCTGATGTAAGCTACTTCTATGTCTTTGGTTGCCCTGTTTTCATTCACAACTACAGGGATCATCTGGGTAAATTTGATGAAAAGTCAGATGATGGGTTCTTTCTTGGATACTCTTCTACCTCCAGAGCTTTTAGAGTATTAAATATTCGAAGGCAAGAAATTGAAGAATCTATTCATGTTACCTTTAATGAAGCAGATGTTGTCATTACTCACACCAACTCAGAGGACTGTGACATCGACTTCAATGAATTTAAATCATATCCAAAGGATGATTTCTCAAATCCCAAGGATTCATCTCAAATGTGTCACAAGAATTTCCCCTATGTTCATGCATTTGATCCTCACTCAATTCTGACATCACTCCAGAGGTTGTTGTAGCTGAATCACTCACTCCAATCTCTTAAACAGATGAAGAGATCATGGATGAAGAAATCATGTGTGATGAACCACCAGCATTTATTGAACCTGCTATGACTCCTGAACCCACAGAGACCCCTGCTCATCAATCCAAATGGAGTAGAAACCAAGATATTCTTATGATGAATATTCTTGGTGAACCCTCTGAGGGAGTCACCACTAGAGGGAAGTTAAGATCTCTGGAAACCGCCTCCGTGGATGAATGCCTTTTCGCTAATTTTCTCTCCGAAGATAAACCAAAGAACGTGGTCGCTGCCCTACTAGATGAAGGTTGGATTGTATCCATGCAAGAAGAATTGAATCAGATCAAGAGAAACAAGGTGTGGACTCTGGTAAAAGCTCCAACTAGAAAACAAGTGGTTGGAACTAAATGGGTCTATAGAAACAAAAGGGATGAAGCTGGCATGATCGTTAAAAACAAGGCTAGGCTTGTCGTGCTCGATTACAATCAATCAGAGGGTATTGATTATGACAAAACATTTGCACCAGTGGCCAGATTAGAAGCTATCAGAATCTTCCTAGCCTGTGCAGCTTATATGGGGTTCACGGTATACCAGATGGATGTAAAGAGTGCTTTTCTTAATGGTAAGCTAGCAGAGGAAGTATATGTCAATCAACCCCTAGGGTTTGAAAATAGTGACTATCTTGATCACGTCTACAGACTTCACAAAGCACTCTATGGGCTGAAACAAACGCCTAGAGCCTGGTATCAAACTCTATCAAAATTCCTACTTGAAAATAAATTTGTCAGATGTACCATTGACCAAACCTTGTTCACCTATAGGTCCAAGGGTGACGTCATTTTAGTATAGATTTATGTGGATAACATAATTTTTGGTTCAACCAACATTACCTTGAGCAAACAGTTTGCCAAACTTATTGTAACACCCCACTTGGATAAGTGGACCGTTACGTGTATTTATGGCGTGTCATCAAAGCATAAGGTAAATGTCCTAAAACATTAACTGACCATAAAGGAGTTACCGGAATCAAACATCGGTAATCCAAACATAAGCTCAAAACATGTAAAATAAAAATACTGCAGGAAAGGACTAAACAATGTCCAAAATAAGCAGAATAAGGTAAGAAGTGCATGAAGTAAGAAGTCTAGCTAACTCTAGGGCTGGCAACGGGTCGGGTTCGGGTCGGGTTTTACTGAACCCGTACCCGCACCCATTTATAATATCTAAACCCACATCCGCCCCAATACCCGACGGGTACCCGGATACTATTACCCAACGGGTTCTCGGTTTTTACCCGCGGGTATTGGGTATCCACAATTAAATTTCGTTGGATATAATTGTACGTATAAAGTAAAAAAAAACAATGAAAAACAATTAAAATACCCTAATATAATTTTTTAAGTTTTTAGAAGATGAAGAATACCAATTCAATATCATATCATGCGATTAAATGTATCGAATAAATAATTGTTTTATTTAAAGTTACAAAATCGAAATATGCTTGATCACGAACATTTTCATGTATACAAAATGTAACTAATATAAGCATTTCATTTTTTTATAATCTTCGTCTACTATTTCGCACAAATTTAAAAATTATATAAAATAGCAATAAACAATATGTATTTTAGTAAACGGACACGTATACGGGTAAAAGGGGCAGGTATTACTAAAACCCGAACCCGAACCCGTGCCCGCGAAAAATAAAATATCTCAACCCGAACCCGCATCCAAACCCGCCAACCCGAATCCGAACCCGACCCAATCGGTTCGGGTTTCGGTTTTCCCCATCAGTTTCGGGTGCTTTTGCCATCCCTAGATAACTCTCATCCAAATGCACATGCTCTCAGAATCCTAAGAGCGTCTGGTGTACCTGCCGTTAGAACATGAAAGGAACTACGGCTGAGCATAACGCTCAGTGAACGGATATAATGCATGATAAGAATATACTAAATGAAACAGATGATAGAATACTGAAACTGTAAGACTGATAAGTAAAGTTGTAGCGGAAATCTGTGCATAATCTGTAAAGCCTGATTTATAAAATAATAAAGCTGAACTGTTATCTGTTAAAACTGAAACATACATTTACTGTATTTTAATTGCCAGAGCTTATATAGATCATGTGCTGTAACAACGTTGCATGAATAACTGGATGGGTGACATCATCATGCTGTAGAGGGGTGACCTCTAAATACTGTGCTGGGTGGAGGGATCAGCTCCAATGTGAAGGATGTAGAGCACACACCACATTCACCCTGGTAACTTGTAACACATATAAGCCTAGGATGCATCCATACGTCCCACTAATAATACTGATAAATTGGCCAAGCTGAGCTGAGTGGGACGATGCAGGATATCACTTTCCTGCATGTGAGTCACGACACCGGTGCCTCTAGTGCCGTGGTTACGGTACCTCCGTAACTAGTACATAAACTAATCATGCTTGTATAGAATGCTCAGGCAATTTATTTAGTTAACATCATGATTACTGATAAGCTTAAACATGTACTGGGGAAAAACATTTGGTTGAAGATGGGGAATCCTAATCATGCATAGAAAAGAAAGTCCTTACTGAAAGGACGGAAAATCCGTACCTCTTGTCCAGTAACTGACTGCAAGAAGACTGAACGAACTCTACTCGGGCTTCGCAGAAGCTACAATAATAATATACGCGAATAAGTTATCTGATCTTTATTAAATTTATTGATCTTATCGGCTTCTCATTTGTTTATTTTATTTCTGGAAATCTGTACGTATTTTAACTGATGAATCTGATCTTATAATAATTCTTTATAATATATTAACGATCTACTAACGATTATGATACAAACGTGTTCTGACATTATTTCATACTATAAAAATTAACTCGTTAACACATAAGGTTTTTAATTAAAAGGTTTCTAAAACAATTTAATTCATATTATAAAATTATACCCTTTTAAAATATTAAAACTATCTATATTAATTTATTTAAAATGCAACTTAAAACATTTATAAAACAACCAATAAAAAGGTATAATACAAAAATCTTCCTTTTATTTATTATAATTATGTCCCGAGCCTACCGAGATACCCCTTCTCGGCCGCACTAAACAAATCAACAAAGTATATAAAATTTGTCTATTTGAATCTGCGACAGTAAAACTGTCGCTAAAACTGTCAATAAAACTGAAAATCAAAACTTGTCAATAAACAGTCCTGCGACAGAAAATTCTGTCGCAAAACTGTCACTAATCTCGTTTTAAAACTTACTATATTTATGTCTAAACTTCCCACTGCTTTCTATATGCTTTTCCCACTGCTTACTATATCTAAACGCACCCTTATTTCTTAAACAGCCCGTTTGGGTTTGTTTGGCAGTGTTGGGTCGATCACAGCCCGAGCCGCCCCTGTGTGGGTCACGGCTGGGCAAGGCTGAAACCACCAAGAGCTGGTCTCGGTCACATTAAACCCAAACAGCCCGACACCCTTGTGTATTATTTCCCCCGTTTGGGGTTGCTGTTCACGGCAGGGCCAGAGAACAACACCACGCCGCCCCTTATGGGTCACGGCTGGCCTGAAGACAACACACCAAGACTCTTTCTTCCTAAACATGTTTTCTTAATCAATGAATACGTTTTTCCTTCGATTAAACACCTAAGCTCGATTATGTGAAAGCGAAAGAAAGGAAAATTACCTTTTGTGATTATGGACTGATTATGAATACGAAAACCGAATCAGTTGTTGAAACAAAAATTGATTTCTTGCTTGTTGTTGTTCTAGTCGGCGGCATACCCATAACAACCCTAATCTGCTTTCTTTTTTTTTTTTGATCTACGCGTCTGACTTCACAAAGGGGTAAACCCCCGTTTTAATTTTTTTTTATTATGGGCTTAAGCCCAAAATCCTTTTCCTTTTCTTTCTTTACACAAACCGGCCCAAACCTCCTTTTTACCTTTTTTTTTAATCTTATTTATACGCTCTCAATAATTCTCGCGCTTTTATTTCTGAAATCTCGCGTTTTCATATCTGACTGTTAAATAACACTCATATAGTTTATAAAAATAAAACTACGTATTTAATATTATCATTTTAATTACGGGTTTTACAATTCTTCCCCTCTAAAAAAAATACAATTCGTCCCCGAATTAAAGACACGACTATACCGGGTTTTACAATTCTTCCCCTCTAAAAAAAATAATCCGTCCCCGAATTATAGGTAATTTAAGCTGATCAAAGTAAAAACTGAAAGTGCTAATAAGCTGAAAGACGTAAAAGCTAAAAGGGCGCATAAGCCGAAAGGACATGAAAGCTGGAAAGGTCTATGAGTTGAAAAATTTCGTATTCTAGTTAAGACATAATAGTGCTGAAATGTATAAACATGACGTGATTGAAGTGAATACGTAACGTGGCATGACTGCAAGAACATAACTGACTTATAGAAGGAAAAGGATGAGAAGTCCGGATGGACTCCTCCGTTTTGAGTAGCTTCCCGCTCGAAACGATTCCTTCAAGGGTCTAAACATAATTAAAATCTTGGTCCTGATGACCATGACCTGATGAATACTGAATATTTCTTGATTCCATACATAAGATGGATTTTCTGAATCTGATAGAATGAACAAGCTATAGCATGTGGATACATGAAATGGTACGTATAAATATCCTGAAATATAACATTTACATATCTGAGCAAGCTGCTGAATACATATACGGGCGACTAAGTGAACAATTTCGAACGTACTACGTGAGCAATTGTGAACGTGGTTCACGATCATTAGAGGAACGTTATGCATGGAATATATTGTGAACGTGATACGTGAAACATACTGTGAACGTGGTACTAGGACATATCATGAACGTATGCTATCTAAGGAAGAAATGCCAAACGATACGACTTGAGATGTGAAACATCAGCCTAGGTATGGAAAAGTTGTGCTAAACTTGAGTCTGGTTTCTTAAGCTTTATGTAACCGTATTCAGTAACAAGCTGTGAAACGTGTATCGTGAGATGGAACACGAACCTTACGTGAACAATGTCATGAACGCGAACGTGAACTTAAATAATGAGATATCACAAACCATGGACTGAAACAACATCATAATGCGAACGCGAGACATAACATGAAGGTGAACGTAAACGTACACGTGATCGTGAACATGAATTCTGTCAGATATGATGGTCGGTGGAATGCCTTGAAATCGTACGATTTACTACAGGTCCGCTACTGCGTGATCCTTTCGTATGAAAGAAAAACGCGTAGGTTGATTACATGGTCAAGAATGACTTAGATAGTATTATACTTTTTTTGAGTCTGTGGTAACTGATAATAATCTCCATTGAGTCTTGTCTCCTTTCGATCCAGAATTCCTACTGGTAGTAATAACTCGATAGCATGACGGTGTTCTATCGTAAACCTGCTGGAATGGCTGGCATTAGATATGAACATAGCTGCTTCAACGTGTTATACTGTCTCTATCAAAATCCTGCCTGGAATTTTGGTACATTCTGGTAGAATTTGGGTGAATAACCATGAAAGTTTTTTGAGTCTGGGTAAAATAGATCTCTCGTAGCATAGGATCTTATGGAATACAAAATTTTAGTGTAGGTCCTCTCCTTTATGCGAAAACTTAGCCATAGAAGGCAAATCAAGAGAACTTTCAGCAATTTCTGCGGTAGTATCCAACTGAATTCTAGAAATTTTGTACTTCGTTCACCGGCGTCGGTCGTGACCCTCTGGTGATGGCCTTCACCTTCGCAGGATTGTCTGAAATTCCTTTCTGCTGAAATAGTGTGGTCTAGAAATGCCACCTTATTCTACTGGAATTCATATCTAGAAAGCTACGTATATAATTTTTCTCCTATCGGAGATTCTGTACAATTGTGAGAAGTTGATTCTCTTGTACTGCTATAACTTAGCGGATCAGAATGTTATCAATGAATATACTGGCATTTTGTCTAAGAAGTCATGAAAAAAAATTCATTCATAATTTTCATACTATAGCTATGGTATTAGGGAGCTCAGATGTATAGGTCAAAGTTTTTAGAGAGACTGCAATATGTGCAATAGCAGTCTGAAAAACATCAAGTTCTTCTCTCACCACTACTGGTGTCACGGTTATGAATTGTTCTGGAACATATTTAAGATATCGTTCGTGGAATGAGTATCGTTTTATAAATGGCGACCTTGTAAATGTTCGGTGATCGATACATGATCTCATGTTACCGGCCTTCTTTCTGATAGACAAAAACTGTACACCTCCTAGTGGTGCGTTAGGGCGAATACAGCCTCATTCCGGTAATTCATGCAGCAAATGCTACAACTCTATAAACTTAGCTGCAGCCCTGCAACAAGAAGTTAATAGATCAGGTTCCGTTCTTGAGACAAGCTCGATGTTAAATTCTGTCTCGTGGTTAGGAAGGAATTTCTGGAAAACTCTCTGAAATTATATCTGAGAACTCTGGAATAATTTGCTGATCATGAATTTTAAGGAATCTCATAAGTGAATTTATAACTGGTAGCTAAAAATCTTCGTATCTGTGTACTGATAAGTCACGCGCTTGTAAAGCAGAAATAATTTGTACTGATTTCTCTGACAGAATGTATAATGAGTATATTTGGGATTTGGTAAGACGGATCTCGTCGTTAACTGAAAGGAAAACCATACTAAATATTGGTGATAGTGGAGTCTTTTCGGGCTGGGAGGTAGATAAATAGTTGATTTAAGAATAAGCTGACATAAGAATACGTGAAGTAAACGTGACAACTTTCACTGAATTGTTCGTTTGTAACCTCACAGAATGAATACTGCGTGTTTAAACTAATTAATACTTCAGTGGTGATAAATGGATCTTTCATGATCTTATTTTATACGTGGCATGGCGAAACAGTCATATCCCCTTAGAGGGTACCCTGAATTTCTGAGAGTCTGATTTAACAAACGTACAGAGTTATGAGTTCTGACTCGTACTCTGAGAAGATATTCGTATGACGTGTACCATGACTGGTGTCGTGATATGTGTCTTCCGAAATGATATATGCGACCTATGTCTTGAGTGATGACTTGACATGTGTTTTAGTAGATAAATCTGAACAAAGCTGAAAATTTTGGTAACTGCTAGGATTGGCGGACCGGTTAGACTACTGACCTCTTGCATTTCTGGTTACGTCCGTTCCGGAGTTCCGATGGTTACTGACTGATTAATTATAAGTACGGTAGTTGTCACTACTGCTTTGTCTGTCACTTATGACGGTCATTATCATGACCGTGATTCTTGTAAATATTTTGCTGAGTGGCCGGCTGAGTTCCGGTTCCCACTCTTCTGAATGAACGGTTAGCTGAGTAACGTGTGACAGCTAACTAAGGAAGTAAGGCATGGAATAGAATGGTAGTGTCTGATGGTTGAAATTTACTCTTGTCAGAAATTTCAAATTTATAGTTTTCGTCCTTGCTCTGCAGTGTCTTTATAGTATAACAGCATCAGCATCTTGAGAAATCTCCAAAGTATCAGCAGCATCAGCAATTGTGAGGTCTTCAAAGTGTTCGCAACATCAACATCTGGTAAATCTTCAACTCACGAGCAGCATCAACACCTGGTAGAATATCGACAAGTAGAAACGCCTGAGATGATTAAGAATCGATTAGCAATATTCATGGAGTAGGGTACCTGGTGTACACTTGGACTACTGTACATGAAGTACAAAATGAATATTGCACATGAAGCATATCTGAGACACTGTACGTGGAGTACACATGAATCACTGTACATGGAGTATAACTGAGACACTGTACATGGGGTACATATGGAATACTATACGTGGCATTGGTGGAAATTTTATGGGATGATCGATACTAGTGTCGCTTGTCTGACATGATCATGGAATTAAATTGATTTAAATGGTAGTAAACTGAACTGAAATGAGTAACATGATAGCCTGGTAATTTCTGCGTGGACTTAAAGCTGGTTGTATAGAATTTCAAGAATATGATTAAACATAATTTCAACAATGGTCAGCATGAAGACATGACTGATGAAGATCAATCCTGATTATTATGAAAACAGGATTTAACTGTAACCCCTTCTGTATCTTAGCATGAAAACATCATCACCTTGCTTGAAAACGTAATCCTCATAAGGAGACATGAACTTAGTCAGCATGAAAACGACATTCACGTGAAAGTATGAATTTGACTGATACAAATAACATAGAAGAACAATCAACTGAGGTTTAACATCAACTGATGTGGATGGTTATGGTTTAATCCACAGTATTCATAGTAGGAAGCATGTGACTAAGTATGGGCGATTCTGTTTTGATCTATATTTGTCAAAATTTTCTGAGAACAGTCATGATATGAGCGAAGGTGAACAACTATGGATCGGTTCCAAATAGCATTTGACTGAAAAGCATGAATTTGACCTAAATAATGGTGAACGGTTATGGCTGGTTCACTAATTAATGTTTGACTGAAAACATGAATCTGACATGAGTAAGGGTAAACGCCTATGGGTTGGTTCACCAAAACAAAAATTCGCAGAAAAGCACATGCGACTAAAAATGGCCAGTCCTGTACCAACCTTTTACTTAGTCAAAAATTTAAGGAAACTGACTGATAAATGAAGAAAAATGATTGTATAATCCATGAGAAACATGAAAGATAACAATGCCAAAATCTAGGAAGTTCCTGGTGACTACCCACTAGTCACAGGTCAAGTTTTAGAGCCTACAGGTCGAACCTTGCTCTCTGATACCATAATTGTAACACCCCACTTGGATAAGTGGACCGTTACGTGTATTTATGGCGTGTCATCAAAGCATAAGGTAAATGTCCTAAAACATTAACTGACCATAAAGGAGTTACCGGAATCAAACATCGGTAATCCAAACATAAGCTCAAAACATGTAAAATAAAATACTGCAGGAAAGGACTAAACAATGTCCAAAATAAGCAGAATAAGGTAAGAAGTGCATGAAGTAAGAAGTCTAGCTAACTCTCATCCAAATGCACATGCTCTCAGAATCCTAAGAGCGTCTGGTGTACCTGCCGTTAGAACATGAAAGGAACTACGGTTGAGCATAACGGTCAGTGAACGAATATAATGCATGATAAGAATATACTAAATGAAACAAATGATAGAATACTGAAACTGTAAGACTGATAAGTAAAGTTGTAGCGGAAATCTGTGCATAATCTGTAAAGCCTGATTTATAAAATAATAAAGCTGAACTGTTATCTGTTAAAATTGAAACATACATTTACTGTATTTTAATTGCCAGAGCTTATATAGGTCATGTGTTGTAACAACGTTGCATGAATAACTGGAGGGGTGACCTCGTCATGCTGTAGAGGGGTGACCTCTAAATACTGTGCTGGGTGGAGGGATCAGCTCCAATGTGAAGGATGTAGAGCACACACCACATTTACCCTGATAACTTGTAACACATATAAGCCTCGGATGCATCCATACGCCCCACTAATAATACTGATAAAATGGCCAAGCTGAGCTGAGTGGGACGATGCAGGATATCACTCTCCTGCATGTGAGTCACGACACCGGTGCCTCTAGTGCCGTGGTTACGGTACCTCCGTAACTAGTACATAAACTAATCATGCTTGTATATAATTCTCAGGCAATTTATTTAGTTAACATCATGATTACTAATAAGCTTAAACATGTACTGGGGAAAAACATTTGGCTGAAGATGGGGAATCCTAATCATTCATAGAAAAGAAAGTCCTTACTGAAAGGACGGAAAATCCGTACCTCTTGTCCAGTAACTGACTGAAAGAAGACTGAACGAACTCTACTCGGGCTTCGCAGAAGCTACAATAATAATATACGCGAATAAGTTATCTGATCTTTATTAAATTTACTGATCTTATCGGCTTCTCATTTATTTATTTTATTTCTGGAAATCTGTACGTATTTTAACTGATGAATCTGATCTTATAATAATTCTTTATAATAGATTAACGATCTACTAACGATTATGATACAAACGTGTTCTGAAATTATTTACTATAAAAATTAACTCGTTAACACATAAGGTTTTTAATTAAAAGGTTTCTAAAACAATTTAATTCATATTATAAAATTATACCCTTTTAAAATATTAAAACTATCTATATTAATTTATTTAAAATGCAACTTAAAACATTTATAAAACAACCAATAAAAAGGTATAATACAAAAATCTTCCTTTTATTTATTATAACTATGTCCCGAGCCTACCGAGATACCCCTTCTCGGCCGCACTAAACAAATCAACAAAGTATATAAAATCTGTCTATTTGAATCTGCGACAGTAAAACTGTCGCTAAAACTGTCAATAAAACTGAAAATCAAAACTTGTCAATAAACTGTCCTGCGACAGAAAATTCTGTCGCAAAACTGTCACTAATCTCGTTTTAAAACTTACTATATTTATGTCTAAACTTCCCACTGCTTTCTATATGCTTTTCCCACTGCCTACTATATCTAAACGCACCCTTATTTCTTAAACAGCCCGTTTGGGTTTGTTTGGCAGTGTTGGGTCGATCACAGCCCGAGCCGCCCCTGTGTGGGTCACGGCTGGGCAAGGCTGAAACCACCAAGAGCTGGTCTCGGTCACATTAAACCCAAACAGCCCGACACCCTTGTGTATTATTTCCCCCGTTTGGGGTTGCTGTTCACGACAGGGCCAGAGAACAACACCACGCCACCCCTTATGGGTCACGGCTGGCCTGAAGACAACACACGAATACTCTTTCTTCCTAAACATGTTTTCTTAATCAATGAATACGTTTTTCCTTCGATTAAACACCTAAGCTCGATTATGTGAAAGCGAAAGAAAGGAAAATTACCTTTTGTGATTATGGACTGATTATGAATACGAAAACCGAATCAGTTGTTGAAACAAAAATTGATTTCTTGCTTGTTGTCGTTCTAGTCGGCGGCATACCCACAACAACCCTAATCTGCTTTTTTTTTTGATCTACGCGTCTGACTTCACAAAGGGGTAAACCCCCGTTTTATTTTTTTTATTATGGGCTTAAGCCCAAAATCCTTTTCCTTTTCTTTCGTTACACAAACCGGCCCAAACCTCCTTTTTACTTTTTTTTATCTTATTTGTACGCTCTCAATAATTCTCGCGCTTTTATTTCTGAAATCTCGCGTTTTCATATCTGACTGTTAAATAACACTCATATAGTTTATAAAAATAAAACTACGTATTTAATATTATCATTTTAAATACGGGTTTTACAATTCTTCCCCTCTAAAAAAAATATAATTCGTCCCCGAATTAAAGACACGACTATACCGGGTTTTACACTTATGACCAAAAAGTATGAAATGAGCATGATGGGGGAACTAACCTTTTTCATAGTTTTCAAATCAAACAAATTTCAAAAGGAATTTCTATTTGTCAAGAAAAATATGTTAGATATTTGCTCAAGAAGTAGGATATGTCTGAGTGTGCATCAATGAAATGCCCCATGCTTCCTCCCAACAATTTGGGAGCTGATGACTCAGGGGTCTCTGTTAATGAGACCTTATACAGAGGCATGATTGGGTCACTGATGTACCTCACATCAAGCAGACCAAACATCCAATTCTCCTCATGTCTCTGTGCTAGGTACCAAGCTAACCCCAAGGAATCCCACCTTGTAGCTGTCAAAAGAATTTTCAGGTATTTAAAAGGATCTCCCTCACTGGGTCTCTGGTATCCAAATGGATCAGGCTTCGACCTCAAAGCCTACTCAGACTCAGACTATGCTGGGTTCTGCCTTGACAGAAAGAGCACCTCTAGGAGTTGTCAAATCCTTGGAGGAAAGTTGGTATGCTGGAGTGCAAAGAAACAAAACTCTGTGGCCATGTCATCAGCTGAAGCTGAATATGTCGCTGCCGCTGGTTGTTGTGCTCAAGTTCTCTGGATGAAGAGTCAGTTGGCTGATTATGGAATCAATTATGAAAAGGTTCCCATATTCTGTGACAACACAAGTGCTATAACCATCTCTAATAATCCGGTACTTCATTCCAGAACTAAGTATATTGACAACAGGTATCACTTCATCAGAGACCATATTTTAAAAGGTGATATTGAGCTTCATTTTATACCCACTGAATACCAGCTCACTGATATTTTCACCAAGCCTCTGGCTGAGCCAAGTTTTACTAGGCTGGTTGCTGAGCTAGGTATGCTCAATATTGGTAAATAAATCTGATAAGTGATCTCTGTCTCTGGGCATTTAAGGGAATTGAATGTAGCGAGGTAGTTACATTCCAATGGGAGTTAATATATTCCAATATTTAATTCAAATTATTGTCCTTTAATGTCAACAACTTTCCCGCTTTCCATGGGGACAAAAATCACATGAAAGGTCAAGGGGTCCCACTTTTTCTTAAAAGGCAAACATTTGCATTTAATGCGTTAATTGGAAAACGGAAAAAGCTTTTCATAAACCCTTGACTCATTTCCATTTTATCACATCATAACATATTCTCACACACACACATACTGTTCATCTCTCTCTCTAATCCTCCAAACCTTTACTCAAACAACAATGGCGTCATCTGCAATAAACCATTCTTTCACCGTCTTGGCTGCTTCTAACGTCGACTTTGGCATAACCGATGGAAAGATTGCACTTATAAACGCCCAAGTTTCCTTTGGATCCCAACTCAATATAACTGTGTTGCGCTTCTTGAACACAACAATCCACTCTACACACCATTGTTAACCTTCCTAAGGAACTCCTTCATAGCCAAAGCCATTACTATGGAACCCTTTACTTGCTATTCACAATACTTGAGGGAGTTCTGGTTCTCTACTGAAGTTGATCAAACATCTTCACACATCACCTTCAACCTATCCACCCATCCTCATCCTCTCACCTTCGATTTCACAACCTTTTCCAGGGTCATTGGACTTAACGTCAATGAAGACATGACCACTGTGCCAACCAGCGCCACAGTGAAGAAGGCTCTGGCAACCCTTAGACCTCATGATGATGATGACAAACCCTTCTCCTCCATCGCCTTCCAAAACAAATCTTTGATTAAGGTGAATTACTTCTCGCCCACATAGAGGACGTTGATGCTATACATTGTAAAATGTCTAACGGAAACTAGAGATCGCATGATCAGCTGAATAGATATCAGCAGGCGATTGCCTATAGCTTGATTTGGGGGTTAGACATAGGGATCGCCCACATACTCTACACCGATCTCATTGCCAAGCTTAAGAATAAAGGAAAAAAGAATCGGCTGGCCACCATCCGCTACACTAGATATCTCTCTCTCATTATAGAGGATATTTTTGGCGAAACTTACACCAATGATGAACTTCCCTTTTTCTCTCCCTTTCACATCACACCAGCATCGCTGAAGACTCCCTTAGAGGATGAAGTGCCTCTAACAAGGCATATGATGAAGGTTGTTGGGTTTACTCACTGATGAAGAAGAGCCCTTGATCCCTCATGCTGAGGTGAATGCTGAAAGTCAGACTGACAAGTCTTTGTCCAAGACCTCTGTGCAGTCTACTTCTCGGCCCAAGGTGTTGAAGGAAAAGAAGAAGAGGCAAGACATCCCCCTTTCCTCTGAAGCCCCTTCTGTTAATCCATCTAAGAATACCAAGACCAAGAAGAACCCATCCCCTTCTCTGGTGGATGTGGAAAAAGAGCCAACAGCTGACAAAAATTCAGAGTCTAGTGTCTCCAAGTCAGCAAAGATGACTAAGAACCCTCTCCACACTGATAACTCTCAGGTATTAGTTTGCCTTATGTTTTTTTCTTCTTGCAGGTTCACAAGCAATCACTCTCAAAAGTCTGTAGGAGAGAGTGATGAAGTTTAGGGTTTTCCTCAATCTATAGAGTGTCTATGTCAGCACCTAGATCTCTTAGGATTATCTATACACTGTGTCTTTGCACTAGGAAATGACTCATTTGTGCTCATAACGCACCCCGATGATCCTTCACCCTCTGGATTGTGCTCTTGCCAATAACAACTTGAGCACATTATAGGTCCCAACCTAGAGTCTCTGAACTTCACTCAGACTCTAGGTCCCCTCATCATAAAAAGAGTCCCAAAAAATTTATTCTTTTGGGGGGACTAAATAATCACCCTCAGTCTTCCTAAGCCAGCGATAAAAGGCGACCTTTACCTTTAAATAATTCACAAGCTAAAAGAGTCCCAAGGAGCATTCCTTCAGGGGGAGCTGGATAATTACACCCAGCTATCCTAGGGACAGAGAAAGGCGACCATTCCTACATCATGTCTCACAACTAAAAGAGTCCCAGGGAGCAATCCTTCAAGTGGAGCTGGATAATCACACCCAGCTATCCTAGGGGCAGCGAACGGCGACCATTCACCTCATAATATTCACAAATCAAAAGAGTCCCAAGGAGTAATCCTTAAGGGGGAGTTGGATAATCACACCCATCTATCCTAGGGGCAGCGAATGGCGACCCTTCACCATATCTTATTCACAATAAAAGAGTCCCAAGGAGAAATCCTTAGGGGGGTGGATAATCACACCCAGCTTTCCTAGGGGCAGCGAATGACGATCTATAACTTCATTATTAATTCATCCACTGGTTACTAACAAATTTCATAACATGCTTTCAATCTTCATGAGGAACAACAGAACAATGATGCCTTCACCTATGCTGATGATGACAATGCTGAAGCCTCCACTGTTGATCTCACTGCCATGTCAGACATTGATTCCATGCCCGATGATGAAGTTTTTATCATTGAGGATGATCTAACTATCTTATACTTTGAAGACATAGATGCTGATGATGACCAAGTATCATCCACTGAGAAGAAGCCGATTCCATTCCCATCAATGACCATCGTTCAGAGCTTGCTGCCAAGCAGCTATGGGAACAACGGCCCATTCTACTCCCCACCTTGCCAAATGTTATGGAATTGGGGGCAAGGAAGAATTGGGAATACTTGTAGAACCTCAAACCAATCCCTGTTCCTAGGATGAAAAATGTACAAGAATTGGTTGTTGAGGAACTATGGGTTCAGAGGGGAGACATCAGCATCACGAAGCCTAAAGTCACTAATGATGTTCTCCTATCTGAAATTCAAACTCTCACCCATGCTGCTGAGGAACTTATCACCAACTTAGAGACTTCCCTAACTTCATTTGTGGAATCCTCTCTAAAATCACTGCTTCCACAACTGTTGGGTACTGCTTTGTAAACACACCTCCCAGAGGTCATGAATCAGAGTCTCCACCAGTATATACCCTCTGTCCTCACAACAACGGTCAAGTCACAGGTTGCAGCCATTGCGAAGGCCTCTGAGCCACAAAGGAAACTTCTTCAAGAGCTTTTACAAGGAGAACTGAAGGAAATTTGTCTCTTCGTTCATCAATAGTTCCTTAAGTTCAACAAAGCAGGATCAGGCACAGCTACTTCTGGAGTTGTGCATGAGGGGGAGAATTCTGCTACCTCCACCTCTGAAGAAGAAGATGATAATCCATCTAAAGGGGAACAACCACCTAAGCAACCAGAACCCACAACAGAGATCCCCACACCAACTCCTCTCAGATCTTTCAAACCCATCACTGAAGTGGCAAAGGACAAGGGTAAAGGCATTGCCACTGAGGTGCCAGTTACAACCTTACACTCCCTACAAGAGGAAGGAGGATCCACCCCCAAACACTATGATTTAAACAAGTTCAAAAGCGCAGGTGAACCACCACTAACCCCAGAGCAAGCAAAGGCTCAGGTCATTGAACAAAAAAGGTTGGCTGACATCAGAGCTGCTGAACTAAAAAGCAAAGAGGCTCTGAACAAACTGCTCTCACCCGCTGTTAAGGAAGCTCAGTTAAACAAGCTCAAAGAACTTGAAGCAAAGAGAAACAATCTTCAAAAAGAGTATGAGAGGATTGCGAACCAAAGAGCTGAGCCTGGGCAAATCACCAAGTACAACTGCTACACTGACAAAGATAAAAAGGTGGTGATGACCTTATACATAAATAATGAGATAACCAACTACAAGGTCACCAGTGACTTCAAACTCAGAGATCTGGGTCTCTCTGAATGGTTAAAAGTATTATCTCTTGCCCAAAAGAAGACTGGGCCTAGTGCAGCCCAAATGATGAAAAATATACAAGCCAAACTCAACTGGGTAAGAGATACTACTAAGAAGCTGAAACTACCTCTACCTCCCCAATTATCACAACAACAACAAACACAAGGACAAAGAAAAAGGAAACCCCCAATGGGGCCTCTGGTAGAGAAACTAGTCACTGAGAATATTATTGTGGATGGAATGTACAGAAACCTTGTACTTCTAAAAGAGATTGCAATGCCATTGGGTGGTCAAGTCTACTCCGAACCAGAGAAAGAAATGGTCTTCATGAATGGTAATTGTGAAAACTGCTTCCAGATGGAAAATGAATTGCACTTGGCTTCAACTATAAAACTCATCAGACTCAAGTAAGGCATATTAAAGAACTGCAAAGAAGCGAGTGACTTTGAGTTCGAGATTGAGCTAATCATTAACTCCAGAGCTGATAAAGTTGAAGCACAGAGAACTGTTGACCAAGGCCTTGATCGCTGAAGAACCTTTTTTTTTATTTTACACCACTGGGTGTCTATGTAATAGGTTAGGTTCATTATGTTGAATAAAACTTTGAGGTATGTTTGTTAAAATTATGTGTAGGAAGAAGTTGTGTACTCACTTACAATAATTCTAGACTTAGTATAATTTGTAAACAAATAGGGGGAGATTGTTGGGCCAATGAAAGTTTTAACTATGGCCCAGTCTAGATTTGTTTAAATTAGACTAAATGTTACTGGTCGCTGAGAGGACCAGCGACAGAGACTAGACCAGCGGAAGGCAAAGCCTCAGCTAGCACACCAGGAACATTCAAGTCAAAGACAACGTCAGAGAAGTCAAAAATAATCTGAAGTCATACTCACCAGCGATTATGAATAGCTGGGATGTAGAAGGAATGTGCTGGTGTCCAAGGATCTCTGAGTTGACAATACTCAGAGATCACTTAGAACCCTAGAAGTCTTATGCAAGCAAAGCTTGTCTGATCCTTTTATAGTTTAGGCGGGAGAATTTACAAAGTGTCCTGAGCGGGATAAAACAAGAGATTCAAGATAAGCCTAGTACGAACTAGTGGGACAAAAGGTGAACAGTTGGAAGAATTGTTCACCTAAAGTAGTTTAAAGGTATGTCTCGATTTAGACATGCATTTAATACGTTGTAGTCTTCCACTTAGAAGATGACACGTATCAACTACTCCCACTAAGGAAGCAACCTCGTACCACTATAAATAGGAGGGAGAAAGAAGAGTTATTCAACCCTTGTGCTTGGATAAATTATCTAAGTTCTTTCTCCCTTTGAAACCTTTGAGCCCTTAGTTGTCTACCAGCGACTCATGGGTTCTCTTGTAAACTTGAGGCTCGAATCAAGTTTACTCGTTTTAGGGTTCATTTCTTATTTTCATTCAACTGGTGTATTCATAGCACTTTGTAATACTTTGTTTATTACAGTTAAGAAAGCATTACTCGTTTGAAAAGTATTTCGTTGTGTGTTCGTGTTTATACGAGTTATAGTTTCCACAATTGTTGTATTTTAGGACTTTCAACCTTGAAGATTGAAAATTCAATGAAGTTATTTAATGAACTCCTCAAAAGTTAAGTCGTTTCTAATGTTGTTCTTGCTTCCCCCAATCAAGATGTCCATCACTTTTCTAGGAACCTTAAAATTATTAAGCTTCGAGCCTTCACCATTGTCATCCGATTGATCGTCACCAGAAACATCATGAAGACCCAAATGATTATCTAAATCACAGTCTGATTGCTTAAATTTCTTACCCTTTGTCCTTTTCTTTTCAATCTTACCTTTAATCCTTTCTTTATCATTCTTTATCTCTTTCATTTCTGCAATACTTTTCCTTGCTCGATTGCACAACTCGTGATCTAAACCTAAATACTCATCTGAACGTACATGATGGTCTTTAACTGATTCTAGATTATTTGTATTTAGAGTGCTATCAAAACCATCTACAGAGGAAGCAAGGGGAAAATGACCAGATAGTCCAGACTCAATAAAGTTCTCATCAGAAGGTTGCTTGGAAGATAGTAAATTTTGCCTAAATGTGGACAGGGTTTTGTCAATGAGACCATGAACTAGATTTGGAACATTAGTCACAACTTTAGGAGTTTGAAAATAGGAAAATTAGTAGAAGATGAGGTGTTGTGAGCCATTTGTGAGGTTGGAACTTCCAAAGCAGCTTTAGTAGTAGTAAGCTTATTTGAATTTTGAGCCAAAGCTAGTTTGACCCTATAAAAAACATGTGAATAAACAGACACATATGGAGTACAACACGACATGTTTAGTGACAAGTCACAATCCCAAGCATTTGCTTTATCCAAAAAATCTGATTCAACAAAAGGTGACTTTGCAAGAGTACCTTGTACCCCCTCAGCATTTGCATCAAGAGACGGATTATGGTGCAACCAAACTTCAATAACAACTTCCGTAGCCAAAATCAACAAAGAGTTTGTATGGTTTAAACACACTTCTGCTACCTCGTTAATCGTCAACGGCGTGTGAAACTCCATAAGGCAAAGAATGTTAGCAATCTCAATTCATATTAATTGACTAATTGATGCATTTTTTCAAACCATGTATTCTTTATTCATAAACAATAACTATTTTTAATGCTCGTGCACGCACGAGATTTGAACATAAAAAATAAATTAAGTAATAATTTCGTAATTGAGATTTTATGTATATTATATATATTATTTTAAAACATATAATGTTTATATGTTTGATTATATTGTTATTTAACTGTGCACCGTTCAAAAAAAAATTATTATTTAACTGTAAACCGTGTAAATTAATATAAATTCACCTCAATTTTTATTTTTTGAATTTCATACTCTTTTTACTTTTGATATTTTTATGTTATAGTTATATCTTAATTATTAATCACCAAACCATTTACATCAACCTTACACGTACACGATTTATAGATTCATGATTTTGTAATGCTTAATATTATTCTATAAAACAATATTAAGTTTTTAAATAGTTAAACAGTTACGATGCTCACTGACCCACAAGTTTTACATAATTTTTCATTATGTGATAATAATAATTGATATCTTGTATAAATATTTGTTGCACGAAAGATTTGACTTTGTTTAACTTAAACGTTAGTTATCCTTTTCTAGATATTGTGTGTTTAATAACACATAACTACCTTAAAAAATATATGTTGTTATAATATGTAGAATCCCCGTCCATTTATTTTCATCTCTCACTGATATGTGAGGTCCTACATTCAGTTTGATATTTATGTTCATGTTAATAATAATTTGCGTAGATTGCATTCCTTGACTTTATTAAGTGTCAAAATAAAAATAGATGATGATTTTTGTTTTTATTTGAATATTTATAACCATGTGACTTGTTTATTTTTTTAATATAACATTTATGTTGTTATTTTAAATATAAAATTTAGAGGGTATAAAATTTAAGGGGTTATTTTGTTTATTTAACAAATTTGCTAAAAAAATATAGAAAATTATAAGTTTACACTTAAATCTATCTAATTTATTAAAAAACCATAGTAGTCTTTTTCATCATGTATTCACGTGTTCATGATTTTATAAAAAACATATAACATCGTAATAGTCTTTTTCATCATGTATAAACGTGTTCGTGATTTTTTAATAAATTAGAAAATTATTAAAATTTTAGGGGTTATTTTGTTTATTTAATAAATTGTAGGATATTGTAAATCTATGCTTAATCTAGAGAGAGAAAGAGATAGAAAGATGGTGAGAACACACACACTTTGAGAGAGAAAGTTGTGTTTTACACACTTTACTATGTGAAAATATTATGTGAACACAACCCTCTCCAACTATAGAGAGGGTTTATATACCCAAGCCCATGAGATGGGTTTGGGCTTACATTGGGTCGCCCAAAGAATTCATCAAAGAACGGTTGAAACAACGTATCCCATTCATTCCTAGAAGGTGGTGTAAATGATGATGAAGAAGGGTTGTTTGGGACAAGACCAGAGCTAATGTTACTGGGTCCCATTTCATGAAGTGTGGGTTCATAGCTGCTTTGATCAGAAGCCATTGCTGTCATCTCATCAAAATCAATATTCATAGTTTCAAGAATCTTACGAGAATTACGATTGTAGATTCAATATGCCTTCTTTGTAGGTGCATACAAAATGAAAATACCAATATCATCCTTTGGTTGAAGTTTTCCCAAATTGTCACCATCATTATTTGGATAGCAAAGAGAACCAAATACATGAAGATATGATAAATCTGGTACTTTTCCATGGAGAAGCTCATAAGGTGTTTTACCATGGCGTTTTCGAATTAGTGACCGGTTTTGGGTGAAAACTGCTGTAAATACTGCTTCTGCCCATAAAAACAATGTAGATTTTGCGTAAATTAACATCCTTCGAGTAGCTTCCATAAGTGTGCGATTTTGCCTTTCAACGACACCATTTTGTTGTGGAGTGTGAGCAACGGATGTTTCATGAGATATGCCAACTTCTTCATAATAATCACGCAATATTTGATTCACATATTCGGTTCCATTATCTGTATGAATGCGTCGGATAGTAGTGTTGAGACGCGCTTGAATCATCTTGAGAAATCCGATGATTAGTTTAGGTGCCTCATTTTTTGTTATAAGAATTTTCACCCATGTAAACCGAGAGTAATCATCGATAATGACGAGGATGTACTTTTTACCACTAAGACTTTCAACTCGCATTGGCCCACAAAGATCCATATGCAACAAATAAAGTTTCTCTTGGTGGGTGTCTTCAGTCTTGGGTTTGTATGATTTCTTAGTGATTTTCCCCATTGTACATGCGGAACACAAATGGTCCTTTTGAATGTAAGTTTTGGAAGACCACGAACAAGTTCATTTTTCGCCAAATGATTAATAGCATCAAAGTTAAGATGAGATAACCGTCGATGCCATAACCATGACTTAGTCTTCGATGCTTTAGAGAGAAGGCACACGGGAGAAGCGTCCATCATATCTTGTAGAGACAAAGTGTACAAATTATTCCCTTGAGTACCTTTCAATAAATCAACCCCTTTCAAATTACGGATGAAGCAGGTATGCTCTCGAAAAGCAACTTCTAGGTTAGCATCACAAAATTGTCCCACAGATAATGAATTGTGACCAAGACCTTCCACATAATATACTCTTGAAGTTATAACATTCCCAATATGATATTCACCGTAATCCATTCTCTTTGCAATATGATCATTTCCTAATCGAACCGTGCCAAGAAACTTGCTGACGAAATTTATGAGCTGAGAGCGATCTCCGGTCATATGTTTGGAGCAACCAGAGTCCAAATACCAGAGAACAATTTGGACCACCTGTTTTCATCAACAACAGTAGATAATGCATTGGAAACTATTGGTTCCGGAGTGTTAGCATATACAGATATAATATTATCAGAATTGCTAACATTTGTGTTACCCTTAGATTTCCCGCGTTTTCTAATGTGAGTTTTACCACTAACAGGTTTTATTGTTCCAACTTTCTGAGATTTTGGAGTATTAGCGGGGACTACAGTAGGAGTAGACCTATTTAAAGGGCACTTGGTTCCTACAGTAGTGTTGGTGTTCCTAGTTAAATTACACGCTTGTGTTTTGGTAGCCTTGGTACTCCTAGTTAAAGGGCATGCTTTCTTCGCTTTAGTGGGAGTGATCCTAGTTAAAGGGTACGCAATTCTTACTATAGTGAAAGTACTACCAGTGGGGCACCACATCCAACCAGCTTGGGTTAACACTTTCCCAGTCGGTTTCCATTCTATACCATTTTTACGGGCATTCATCTCATTCACATGATCAATAAGGCAAGAATCATGACGACTAGAAAACATACATTCATTGCAATTCCAACATTTCAAATTATAATTCATAGTAAGCTTAGAACGCTGCACAACCGCAAAGCCTTTATGTTTAGCTACATGATTCTTTTTGTTCAAAACATAAATATCATTCCTAGGGTGGTGATGGGACTGCTTTTATACATAGTCTAATCGTCCAAATTGGGCTTAAAATGCTTAAAATATCATCAAAATATCCCAAAATATGCTTGTGTTTGTTCATTGTGTATTTTAGGTACGGATATCGTGAAATTAACAAAAGATCACAAGAATAAAGCAAAAACGAACACAGGAAATGAAGCCGCACAAAGAACCGGACCCGAATCATGATTTTCCTATCAAGTCCTTGAAGTTTTGAAGCTTGGCAAGAATGGTCCCTCAGCTTTTGAAGACTTGTCATTTTATACCCTTGTAAATCCTAAAAATCACATATGGGTCCCTAAAATGATGAGAAATTACATCATTAGTCCTTGAAGAATGGTCAATGTGCATGAAAAGCCCTTGGAAAAAGTTATGATAAATTTTGGTGGCCAAAGTATGAAAAAACAAACTTCCATAACAAAGGAAATTGGTTTGTGGGCTGTTTTAATCAAAGTGACAAGTTCATGGGAGTCAAGGGACCTAAAGTGGCCAGACATGAAACATGTCACAGCCAACCAGCTAGTGCCACGTCGGCCACTACCAAAAATCCACCAATCACCTCTCATATTAAACCCACGTCACAACCCACTTCATTAAATTTATTAATCAGATTTCTTTTTTTAAATCTGTTTATAATTTATTAGAGGCACACAAGTTTTTTAAACTTAATTAACCATAAACACGATCTAATCTCCATGCTCACCTTTCCCCAACCCCATAAACCCTAGACTAATTAACCCTCTAATCAAAGGGTTTTTAACCCAACTTTTCCATATCAGCAATATACTGTCCCCTCACCAAAACCCACTCACATAAACACCCTCCAGTAGCCTCCACGTGTCACATGGTCCTTCCCCTGTTCCCTCACTTTGGGCAAAACTCAATCATGGACAAATATCCAACGTCCCTTATGAAAACTTGTTCCCTAAGGAGTGAATAAATGTCTAAGATCAATTCCACCCACCTGGCAACAACAAGCATCACGTGAAGACCCCTTGACTGAAATTCAAAGATCAAGACTCCAAGGGCAAGATTGGTTTTTCATGTATTAGGGTTTAGTGCACTAGAAACTTTTATGTTCATGTATAAAAAGGGTGCCTGTACCCTTTTCTTTTCTTTGTTCCAGAATTTGTAATTTCTTTTTTACTTAATGAATATTTAAAGTGTTTTGTTTAAACATTGCAAGTTCTGAGTTTCAAGTTTATTTTTAATGTTTTGTTAGCTTAAGATTTATTTGGTATGCAAAGCTAGTTTAAGTTTTCAAAGTCTTTTGGTTCAAGTTTTTCATTCAAGAAATTTTCAAAAAGTGTTAAAGATCCACGGATTGTGAATCAAAAAACACAAGGAAGTGAAAGTGGACTAGTGTTTTTGGTATTCAGATTTGTGTTATATTTTGGGTTTCATTTTTCAAAATTTTTAAAAAAAGGTTTGGTGTTTCAAGATTTTCACAAATCTTGGTTATTTTTCTGTTTATTGTTCACTTAACTGTTCCAAAAGCTCATACACAATCTTGCTTGACAAACAAGCTTGTGCGTAAGCTTCTTGGTAGCTTCACTTGGTTTGTTCATCTTTTTAGGTTTCTTTTTCAAGATATATTGGGTATTGGACTTTTAAAGTCTATACCATCATCTCTACATCCAGCAAGTGTATAAGCCATAAGCTCAGGTCTTAAGCTAAAAAGGAGATGGCATATCAGCCATAGTGGGGTCTGGATTGTGGGTCCCACAAGGTATAAATCACCAGGCTTGAACCGACCTGATTGTCTTTGATTTTTGGTCTTTTGGTTTGTATGATATTGTGGTTTGAGTGAATGTTGGTTAAATTCTTTGTCTATGATTGCTTCTAGTTTTAATGCATGTTTTGAGTTAGTTAATGTTAGATTTAAGCTGGTTTGAGTTGGTTTGATTGCATGTGGTTTGAAAAATCTTGGAATTTAGTCATTAAGGGGTGTTTGGATCTGCATATTAAGTTATTGGGGTGACAATCTTTTGACTTAAAATCTGTCTAAACACACTTAGTAAGTAGTGGTAGGATATGTTAGTGGCCAGTTTCAAGTTTGATAAGTAGAAACAGGAATTGCATGTTCATAAAATCTGCTATAAAATCAGTAACCCTAGAACAAGCTTGTTTTTGTGTTTTAGATTCTAAAATTTTGTAATCAGTTAGATAATCTGTAAGTATTGGGTTGTGTGTTAGTTAATAGTGAATTGGCAGTGTATTGAGCAAGTTTTGTGTTACAATAACTGACTTGGCCCATTTGAGTGATTTATTTGCTTAGGACCTGGTGTTTTTATTGTGTACTTGACTCCCCACAACCCAACTGGTTGTGGGGGTGCCTTTGTTTCCAAGAAATACCAAAAAACAAGCAAGATCCAAGCTCATTTGTCCACAGACCCGTTTTTTATATAGAGGAGTGGGAAGATTTTTCCCGCTGCTAGTTCATTATTGCCACTGCTGGCACTAGAGGACAAAGTGTCCAGACCAGTCACTATCATAGTTGGGATTTTTTGTCTTTAGTGACCATTTTAGGGTATTTTTCATAGATTTTATTTTTCCCTGTTTTTTGATTTATTTTGTGATTTTTCATTAAGTTTGTTCTTCAATTACTGTTCATTTATTATTTTTTAGATTAAATTCAATTTAAATTAGTTTTAATTAATCTGATTTTTGTCTTCTAGTGCATAATTTTGATATTTTTCAGTTTTAAAATTTTTCTTAGATTCAGAAAAATATTTTAAGATTTTTAGTTTGAAAAGTTTCACTGTTCACTCTTTTTTACCTATTTTTTAGATTTAATTTAAGTTTAATTAGTTTTAAATTCAAACTATTTTGTCTTTTAGTGAAAAAAAATTACTTTTCTAAATATTTTCTATTTTTCTATTGTTAAGTAATATAAAATAGGATTTTTGAAACAATAAATTTATTTTTAGTATTATTTTATTATTTTTAATCATTATTTTAGTCAAAAAAGTATTTTTAGTGTTTAAAAAAAATAGAAAAATAGTTTTTAAAATTTAGGAAAAATACTTTTTAGTCTTTAAATAATATAAGTGAGATATTAGTTTGATAAAATAATATTTTGGGCTTTTTTTAATTATATTTAATTTTAGGGCTTTAATTAGCATTTAAAATTGAATATGTAATTAATAAAAGGTTTTGAAATTTATTTATTGATTTTTTATTCTTATTTATATTATTTTAAACATAGTTTTGATTTTTAATTAATTTTTAGGTTTAATTTTTAATTTCGTCGCGTTTTACGTATTTATGTTCCCGTTTTACGTCATTACGTCGTAGTGTAATCGTAGTCGTAGGTCGTCTTTAATTTTCTCTCTTCTAATCAAAAAACGACACTAATCCAAACTTTGATTTTATATAATTGGCACACACAACATACACCACCTTCGAGAACGAACTCGCATTTATCGAGCATTCGCGTTTTCCTAAACGTGAACGTTTAATACTTACCACATACGCGTTTTTCCTAAAACGTGTACGATTTCACTACATCAGGGCTTCTACTTTCTTCTTCACTTGACTACTAGGTGGGGGCAAGATCCTATCATTCTTCTTGTTTCTTTTAAGCTTAACATCTATGGCCTCGCAATTCCTACGTTTCAATTAAACACCAAGAATTTGAACACTCTCCCTTCTTAATGGAGCAAAAACTTGACGGCTGTTAAATTAGCTAAGGATTTGCATCAAACTAACGTGGATCAACTTCAAGCTTTTCTTTAACAACACGAATGCCACGTGATCGAGGCTCGATTGTCTACACCTCAAGTTCATGATCCACTTGCCATGTATGCTTCTCAACAAATGACTTCCCAATAAAACATGGTTTATACTTATCAACAATCATCATACTTGCAGAAGCCACCACCACACACCTATCAACAACCACATCAACCATCTTATCAACCACCAATGATGCCACAGCAAGCATTTCAACACAGTATTATTCAACAGCCTTATCCACAACAACCAACACATCAGGCATCACCATCACAAGATATCACTTCTCCAATGGGATATACTCCTCAGCAATGATATTTTCCAAATGAAGCACCACAAGCACAAGCCTTCTACGCCAATGAACTTCCACCAATTCAAGCACCGGTTTTTACTCCAAATGATACAACTACTGATGTCTTAAACCATCTCACTGCCTACTTGTCAAAACTTGTTGCAACTAGAGGTTTTCCACCAACAAACAATCAGCTCCACACTTCTTCAAATCCTAGACAACAAGCCACTATTCAAGATGGTCAAGTGATGGTGTAATCCATTTAGGGAAGGCAAAATTCATATGGACATACTACAAGGACCGTGAACGCTCAAGCTGTGAATTATCAAGCTAGTGGTAATGGAAGCACTATTGGTCCTCAAAAGGTTGTGACTTGTTACAATTGTTGAGGACAAGGTCATATGGCTAGGAAATGCACTCAGCCGAAAAGGAGAAGGGATGCAACGTGGTTTCATGAGAAGATGTATTTTGGTCGATGCTCAATCTAAGGGAAAGATCTTGGATTCATAGGAATTAGCATTTCTTGTAGACCCAGGGGCAACATATAATAAAGGCATTCACTCAACCCAAGCTGCTCTCGTTGTTAATCTCTCTCACTACGGTTCTGATGTCGTCAGTGAGGTACCAACCACATCTAATAATGTTCATGAATAACCTGTCGGAATAACCTGTCGGAATAATCTATCGGAATAACCTGTCATAATAACCTATCGGAATGTAGAAACCCTTAAGCTTTCCGATGGAATTCAGTAAACTTCTATCGGAATAGTACCATAATGATCAAATTTCCACTTTTCTCGGACAAAACCCAACAATTCGAGATTTTAAGCCAAAAAATGATCAAAACACCCAAAAAATTTGTGTTTTTAGCCAAAGTAAATATACCAAATCTCTACCACAACTATGTAGAAGATTTGTATAAAAAAAACCATAAAAAACACAACAAATTTTTTTTGGTTCGAATGATTTAGATCAAAATAGGCACGAAAATCAAGAACACAAACACATAAACAATACAATCATCCCATGTCTCTTGATACCATTTGTAGGATATTGTAAATCTATGCTTAATCTAGAGAGAGAAAGAGATAGAAAGATGGTGAAAACACACACACACTTAGAGAGAGAAAGTTATGTTTTACACACTTTACTATGTGAAAATATTATGTGAACCACCACCCTCTCCAACTAAGAGCATCTCCAATGCTAGCTTGGAGGATGACTTTTTACTATATCAACAAGTCATGTATACCATTTTGTGCATTGCATGAATGACTTGATGAAAAGCTTTTTCCTCAATGACTTGGTAAACTCCAAGTGGTTTGAACAAAAGCTTTTTGTCCTTTAAAGCACAAACCCTATCCTAGTTTATTGTATAAAATTGTTGAAAAGCTTTTGGTAAAACTATCTTGCATTGAAGCATATTTGAAGAATAACTTGCTCATTTATAGAATCCATTTAAAGATTACTACAATTAAATGCACCAAGTCTTTTATGACTTGGTGCATTGCTCATGCTCTTTGGAGAGGGTTTATATACCCAAGCCCATGAGATGGGCTTGGGCTTACATTGGGCCGCCGACCTCACACAAGTTGTGGGCTCGGCTTGGGCTAGTTTGGATAATGAAGTAAAACTAAACTACGAGCTATTACTTATACTATTGTTGGAGTGACCGATCATTTCTACTACGTAAAACGTATTTCCAACATAAATTACTAAAAAGTATAGAAAATTATAAGTTTATAACATTTATGTTGTTATTTTAAATATATAAAGTTTAGAGGGTATAAAATTTAAAGGGTTATTTTAATAATATAACATTTATGTTGTTATTTTACATATAAAGTTTAGAGGGTATAAAATTTAAGGGGTTATTTCAAAATGGAATTTTAAAAAAGTAAGTGGATAACTACTTATTTCATTTTCAAAATATAGATAAGTTAAAATGCGTTTATTTTAATCATTTTACTTATCAAAAAATCAAATAATCAAATTTGCCAAACACTCAAAAATCTGATTATCTAATTATTGCTATTTCAAACAGGATAATCAAATCCAAACACTATTTTCTAGAATGACGTTTTCAAAATGTTAATTATTTGATTATTCATTTTCAAAATGAATAATGTGTTTTTAATAAGCAATCTCAAACACCCTTTAGTAGCAATTCAACAACTTTTAACATTAAAAATCAAACAAAAACCTATCAAAAAGTTTAAAAAACAGTAATATAACTATAAGAAAATACGTGCAACTTGTTTGAGAATAATAACAACAAAAGATGTTTACATTGAGGAAAGAAACATCTTAAAATGTCCTTTACGATCCGTCAAACTTTAGAACCGGTCGTCACATTTTCATCGTTAACATTTGTCGGTTCGTCTATGCCAATTATTCGCGTCTATTTAATAGTGAACCCGATCAAAGAGCTGACGAAAGGATGAGCTGAATAGGGAATCTACTAGACGCGGTTCAACTAACGGACACTCTTCGAACAAAGCAAACAAACAAACATATCACTTATCACTGATCAAGTCTAAGTGATGTAATTTGATAAGCAATAACACATTTAAACTAATTAGTTTATAAAATTAAAAGTCGAGTTAGGGTTTTGCCTTACCACTTCAAATACGAGTATCTGATGAACGAATGATCTTTTCATACTTTCTCTCCTCTCTAGTGAGTGATTGATGTTTCGTTTCTTGATACGTGATATAATTTTACAAAACAAAAGATAACATGTTGAGTTTAATTTGATTGAGGACAATTTTAGATTTGGACTAAAGGCATGATAATAACAAGCCCATAAAAAAATTTACATTATAAAAATTAAATTAGGCCAGCTTGTTGAGGGCTCTACCCCCTAACCTAACTTTGTATACCCCTCCGTCCTTTATTATACTAATGCATCGGAGATGGCATAATTCACCGAAGATGGGACGTACCTTTTGTATTTAAACCACATATAAGAGCAAAAGGTGTCACGGCAGAGGGTGCTCGTTGGTCCGACGTGGCGCCTTCGCTGGTGCTCCCCGTGACACCGTCCCCCCTCGGCGTTCCCCCTTCGCCAGTCTTCAACTAAAGGAAAAAGAGAAAAAAACGGCCCCACATGTTTTAAACCCGTTTGGTAACGGTAATAAAATGGTGAGTGGTGAGACCAAGTGAAGAGGAGAGAAACTAGTTGTGAGTGAGGGCGTGTTTAGTTGGTTTTTTGTTTTGGTTAGTTGAGATTATGTGGCGCTAAGGTGCCACAAGTGAAGAGGAAAAACTTAGTTCTGACACCTTTACTCTAAGTGTCACGTGTAATTGGAAAATATTACCGAACATACATAAAAGCTTTAGAGACGCTTGAAAGGATATGCAAATGGTGTTGCAGGAGGTTCCAGAGGGGTGTGCAATAGGTGAGGTCGCATAAGACTTACACTTTAAAAGGGCCACAATTTTAACTGTTTCGTATATAAACACATATAATTTTAAACCTGTATGAGTCATATAATTCAAGTCATAAACGTTTTCTTTTTAACTTACAAGTGTCATGAGACTAGTTTATTATTCTCACACAGGGTCATCGAAAACTATAAAACGACTATAAATAATAAATCTATACTGTTGCATCGGGCCTTCATTCAAAAGGTGTCGTACATAAGATATTATACATACAAGTTTACATGCAATCACAGAACGATATGAAAAGCTGCATTGGCAATTTTCCCATACGATTGTAAAAGCTAGTACCAACTTCCAACAACTAAGTTAACGATATCTCGAAATCTACGTAGTTGTTCTAAAAATTGAAAGCAAAAATGCACGACAAAATAACTTCCTTCAGTTTGTCATCTCAAAGAGTGTTGGACGCAGGATATTAGACAGTTGGAGGCTAAATTTGTTTTTAACAATAGCAAGAAAAAAAAATCCCAATAAAAGTTTCAGTATTTTAACTTAAAAATAAAAGATTTCTAGTTTTTAAAATGTTAAATGCCGAAATTCAATGTGTGAATGGGATAAATTTGTTTTTTTAATGAGAGGCATTAAAAAAAATACGGTCAAAATTAAAAAAGAAAAATTAAATTATAATATCGTTTTGTTGGTCGAACCACGAAGAACGCCGCCACCGCATACCCAACACATATATCCGCCCAAACCAAGCATGAGAGACACAACAAAACTTCATGTTTGTATATTTTGATTTTTCTAATTCTTTTTTTTTCTACTTTGACTATATTACGAGCATCTACAATGCAAAAAGCTTTTATCTAATGCTATTATTGCAAATCAGGAGTTATAACAAGAACTTTTGCCAAAAACTTGTTGTTATCACAAGTCATTTTAAAAAGCTAAGTAAAAAGCTTTTGTTGTAATAAGAAAAACACCTTCAAACCACTTATTAAAATAGTGAAAAGTCATTTTTTGTTTTTTGCCATTTTGAATGTTCTAATGTTTATTTGTTATATAAAAATTGATGAAAGTTATATCAGCAAAATATACATTTGAAAGTCAATACGTTTATTAAAATATTATTATTATAAAACAAATAACAATATTTATGTTTAAAGTTAATAAATAAGACTAAAGAAAATGTGTAAGTGAACACTGAACATTATGTATTACTATCATTGAGCGAGTTGTAGACTTGTAGTTATATACAAAACAACCCCTAAGAACCTCGGCCAAGTTTAAATTATAGTTAACCAAAAAAATTGCTCTCGTCACGATAATTAACCAAAGATTTTATACAAAATATTTCTCTACACATAAACACTGGGTTTAAGTTTTAATAGAGCCATATTAGGCCCAACTATAGAAGCCCAACTCTTGTAACCCTAGGTTTCTCCTCCCTATATAAACCAAACAATCATGTAACCCTAGCAAAACACAGCAGCCACAATCACTTGTGCATATCTTTTATCATCTTTGGTTTTCTTTCATTTTACTTACTTTTTACTTTATTGTTTTTGTTTTTGTTTTTTTTTATAAAAATGAAAAAAAGTTAGGTGCAATGATGATTAAAATATAATCTCGTTAATCTGATGAATTTGTGAGGAAAAACTCTCTTATCCATTCCTTTTAGAGTTTCTGAGCACCTCCTTTAATCAATATTGTTTTCTGATTATGTGATGTTTTTTTCGATATGATCTTGTGTGTGGTTTACCAATTTCTAAAATTAAATCTGTCTTTGGTTATTGTATATTGTTCTGATGTTTTATGTTTATTCTGTATTTCACAAATTTATGTTATGAATATATATAATACCAGGAACTGTTAATTAACATACTAGTCGCTATCTTTGCATTAAGCTTTTGTTAATTAGCTTTTGATATAAAAGAAAATAAAAGAGGAGGTGCGATGACGATTAAAATATAATCTCGTTAATCTGATTATTCGGTGAGGAAAAACTCTCTAATCCATTCTTTTTAGAGTTTCCGAGCACCCCTCCTTTCTTTTTATTGTATCTGTTCGTTACATTTACTTTTTTTTACAAAATCCTAAGGAATGATTTCTCAGCCCAAAACTGACCCGACAAGTGTGAACCGGAAACGAAAGAAGAGCAAATGCAGGACCGAAACTGAAACAAGTCGGTTTGGTTAAAGTCGGTTTATGTGGGATTTGTTTCGGTTCATACCGAAACTGAAACTAGCACAGAATTTCATACATAGATGCAAACCCAAACACCCTTTAACCAGATTTCAGGAAAATTTTATAAATGCAAATCCAAACACCCTTTAACACACGTTGTGGAAACAATATTGGGTTGCTACTGTTTTGTATGCAAATGTAAATGCAGGCCTACAAATATAGGGGCTGTTTGGCTTGATATAAGGATCACTATATAAGTATCAATTTGATAGTATAGTGGAAAACATACAGCTAAAAATTTGAAAGAGTTTGGTTTAAAAAATTTGGTTTATTAATTGTTTTAATATTATAATTTTTTATTTTAATTTCAAAGAAGTATTACTCCTGTTTGAAAATAATTTTCTTTTAACAAGTTTTAACACACTTTTAGAAATAGTAGTAATTATCATTCTTTTTTACTTTTTTGTAAAATGACAATTATACTCTTATTCAATTATTTAAACTTTTGGACAACTTTATAATTTTTAATATCAATAGATGCTATATTGTAAAATTGTTAAATTGTTCACAACTATATTTGAAAGAAGGCAATAATTTTAAAACGAGGGAGTAGTTCTTTTATTATCATTATAAAATTGTTTAAAAAAAATATTTATAAATTTAAAATAAATAGTCAGACAAAATAATAGAATCCGGCAAAAATTAGAAGCTCAACATCACACAATGTGCGACACACATTCACCGAGTTCAGTTCTACATAGAACATGAACCAAGAAGAAACTAATCAATCTCAACCATTCATTTTTCTCATCAAAAAATAAAAACTAATCTTTTACCTTTTTCTTAAAAACATCATATCTTTCAAACGATAAATCGTCAGATTACGAAAAATACACCATTGCGACGAAAAAATTCGTATCTTTCAGTAGATAGGCACTTTCATATATTTTTGACGATTTTTTATTATTGCGATTTTCGATTATAAAAATCACATGTGATTCGAAAAAATTACTTGTGATTTTTTATAAAAAAAATTACTACAGAATAAATAAATAATTTTTATTATTATTTATTAGTGTAGTTATTTACATAGTCGAATGTAAACACGTAACAAGTTACGTCACTAGTTTTTTCATATAGTTTCGATGATTTTTTGTTGAAATTTTCGTCAAAAAAATTACACATAATTTGTAAAATCACTAGTAATTTGTAAAATCAATTGTGATTTGTATTTCTAAAATGCATGTGTGATTCCATATATCGCATATGATTTCATAAATTTACATGTGATATTAAGTAACAAATCACGTGTGATTTCAGAAATCCTTAAATTTTAAATGATTTTTCAAATTCGCGTGTGCTTTATAAAGTAATAAATCACATGTGATCCGTGAGTGCGAAAATTAAAAAAATCGTCGAAAGTATATAAAAGTACGTATCATTAAAAAGAAAATTTATCACAAATCACATGTGATTTGGTAAAAATCATGTCATTTGACACAAATCACAAGTGTTTGAAAAAATTACTTACGGTTTGGCGAAAATTATGATTTTGAATTTATTATAAGTAACTTGTTATTCAGATCAATCACATGTAATTATAATTAAATCACATGTAATTTAAGCAGAATTACATGTGATTAAAATAAACTCATAATTAATTCAAAAATAAATCTGTTTTATATATTTTACATGAATCACATGTAAAAATACATAGGGCTGTTTGGTTGGAGTAAATGTAAGACATTTGGTGGAAATTAAAATTACATTTACGTAAAATACTGTGTTTGGATGAAAATATGGTGGCCCCAACAGAAATTAAAATAGTGTATTTAAGGGTTATTTAATTGTCTTGGATAGACGAGTAATTTTGATTTCCTTCAAGGACATACTACTTTCATCTTTTCATAGACAAAAAAGTCCTTTTCAACATGTCTTTTTTTTTTTCCAGTTGACTAATTTCAAGGCGTTCATCACTGAAAGCTACTATGTTTCACCTGCTAGTGCTCCTCTTCATATGTTTTATATGCAATTCATTAAATTGATAAGATTGTATAATTTGATTTCCCCCAATTTTTTTCATCAACTTTTCCTTTCATTATTGCCTAGTTACTTTGTCTTTATCATCATTTTTTTAGTCAGGGCCGGCTCTAGGCATATGCAAGCGATGCAATCGTACATGGCCACCATTTTTTTAGGGCCTCTAATTTCTAGATGTTTGATTTTTATATAAACTCATCTTTGGATGTTTTTATTCAAGTAAGAGATGCTTTATGAAGGAGTACGTATAAAACTGTTGGAACCTTATAACTTGTGTGGCAGTAGCGAAAGGAGGCTCAATTTTTTGTTTTATATGAAGTAAATACAGAGCCTTTCGTCGGAGAAGATGATATGGACTTTTTTTTTTGAACATTAAAGATGATATGGACTGACCAAACCAAAAAGTCTAGTTATTATTTTGTAGCTTTCAACTTTAACCCTTCTACTTTATAGTTTGACAAGTAGGGCATGAGTTTAAAGTAATTTGTGCAGTATCAATTTACTAAACGTAAATAACAGCCCAATTATGAAGACTTTTATTGTGTCTTCATACGTAATTTTGAGACAAATTGCCTTTGTTTATATTATAAAAAGTATTGTAAAGTTGTAACTATATTTATTTTTCTTTTTTTGAACAAGAGTTATAACTGTATTTCATTAACTGTAGCTAATCTTTGAGATTTAAAACATAAGTTTCAAAAAAAAAAAAAATCGAAAATTCCATGGAATCTATATGAAAAAACACAAAGTATATCCAATTTAAAAAAAAAATCGCTATCACACAAATTACTATAACAGAAAAACCGAATATAACAGAAAAAAAAAATACTAATAAAGTTAAATAAGCTTTTAGTGTATATTGATCGAGGGCCTACAATGTAATACCGCACAGGGTCTCTTAAATTCATGAAACGGCCCCGCTTTTAGTTTCATACGTGGTTGACAATATTAGTTAGAGGCTGGGGCAGATTTCTTAAGGGGCTGGGGAGGCCTCCGGCCCTCTCAAAGTTTGTGACGAGTAATGTAAAACTTTTACTTTCCGTCTCAAAGTTATTGTCCATTTTATTTTTTTGTATGTATAAAATAACTCGTTCCACCCAAAATAAATGTTTTAGGTCCGCCATTGGTTAGAGGTTATTTAATTAGTATCTATGTTTTGCAATATGTTCATTGTTTTAATTTGGTTTGATTTTAGCTCGTAAACAATCTATCATTTTCTTAATCGTTATCAATCACAGATATGGCTTTATTAGGTTTTAAAATTAGAATGCTAAATTATAATTATTGATAATTATACATGGTGTTTTTGATAGAACACAGAAATGTATTTGTGAATTAGATGTTGTTGAGTGGTAGAAGATGATGATGGTTTAAGAGGTGAGGGTAATTGTGTCATTTAATATTTTGTAAATTTAAATTCTTTTGACATGTTGTTTGTGAACCAAACACAAATACAAGAATTTAAATATTTTTAGCATTTAAAATTTCTAGCAGTATTCATTCTCTGCATTTTAAATTATCAAATCAAACGGTTCAGAATCACATGTAATTCAAGTAAAATTGCATGTGATCAAAACAAAATCACATGTAATTCAGAAGGCAGTTTATTTTCTATATTTTATATGAATGACAACAAAATATTTTTATATATTGACAGAATTATATGTGATTCAAACAAAATCACATGTGATTCCTCTAAAGTGGGTTTGTTAAAAGAAGTTAAGGTTCCGAAATGTTTGAATCACATGTAATGCAAGCAAAATTACATGTAATTATCATCGAATTACATGTGATTCAATGCAAGCAAAATCACATGTAATTATTATCGAATTACATGTAATTCAAGCAGAAAATTTAATATATTAACAAGATTACATGTGATTAAAAAAATCGCATTTGATTCATTTAAAGTGGGTTTGTTAGAAGAAGTTAAAATTTCAGAATGCTTGAATCACATGTAATGCAAGCAAAATCATATGTAATTATCATAGAATCACATGCAATTCAAGCAGAATTATATGTGATTAAAACAAAATCACATGTAATTTAGAAGCGAATTTGTTTTATATATTTTACATAAATGAAAACAGTTAATACATAATTAAAAAAATCACATGTGATTCATCTAAAGTGAGTTTGTTAGAAAAAGTTAAGGTTTTGTAATGCTTGAATCACATGTAATGCAAGCAAAATCATATGTAATTATCACCGAATCACATGCAATTCAAGCAGAATTACATGTGATTCAAACAAAATCACATGTAATTTAGAAGTCAATTTGTTTTCTATATTTTACATAAATGAAAACAAATAATACATGATTAAAAAAATCACATGTGATTCATATAATGTGGGTTTGTTAGAAAAAGTTACGGTTTAGGAATGCTTGAATCACATGTAATGCAAGCAAAATCACATGTAATTATCACCGAATCACGTGTAATTCAGAAGCCAATTTGTTTTACATATATTTTTTTTTGGTAAAGGGGACTCCACCCCGGTAAAATGAACATATTTTATATTAATAGCAACAAACATTGTAATATATTGACAGAATTACATGTGTTTCAAACATTTTAATGTAATTCACGTAAATCACATGTGATTTTAAAGTAATACTGAAAATATTTTAGTCATTTAATAGACGGTTATTTTTATATACTTTTAACGATTTTACAATCTTGAAATTCTCGTAAAAAAATACACGTGATTTTCACAAATCGCATGTGACATTACAAATTCAAATGTGATTTTTAAAATAATAAATCAAACATGAGTTTTCGAGAATCACATGTAATTTTCGAGAATCACATGTGATTTTTTTTACGAAAATTTTTAAAAAAAGTTCGCCGAAAGTATATAGAAGTGCATATCAATAGAAAGATAACTTAATTCCCGTCGTGACGGTATAATTATTTTTTCATAACGATTAATGGTTTGAGAGATATTTAATTTTTAAGAAATATGATGAAAGTGTATTTTTTTAATTAAATTTTTAAAAAGATTAATATAAATTATTAGATGTGATTTAAATAGATGGTGGAGATTGTTGCATGTTCATTAGAGAACTTTTGTCCACATTCACCCATGCAAATTATATTTTTTTTACGATTCATTGTCATCGCAATTTTCAATTAATTTAACAACATAAAAATACAAAATCATAATACAAGCATATTTCTTACATGGAGCTATTTTGAAAGAGGAATGCTACATCCACACCCATTTTATATAAAAACTTCCACATACATATGTGACATGTGAGTTGCACCAATCAAATTGTATTATATTTTCTCTTCTTTTTTATACACTACAAATAATTGTTTGACACATAAAGGTGTGGATTTATTTTGTGAAAATTGTAAGTGGATCTAACATTTTTCATTTTGAAAACCCCATTTGTCTCGTAGATACTAGTATACTTGATTAGTTGATGCTAATACTGGCAATAAATTTAAGTTGAAATTAATTTACCACATTGATTGTGTTTGCATCCTATTATAAGGTCGTCATCTTAACACACGCTCAATATCACCACAATAACTAAAAACACCATATTACCCAAAAAAAAAAACTTGACTAAAAAAAGTTAAAGGACCGATGAAGTGCTCGATAACATAAATATTCTTTCATACTCCTTTTTGGGTAGAGCATTATAGAGCATCATTTAGGCTTCAATATTTTAGCCAATATTTTCTTTTGATCATCGATTTGCTTTTCGCGAGGAACCAATTCAAATTGGTCAGTGGTAATATTTGTAACCGTTGGTGCATAATCAACATCAATAATTATATACCAAAGATCTATATCCTTAGATTTCACATATGTTTCAAAGCGGTTTTTCCAATAAATAAAACCATCGATTTTAAATAGTGGTGGTCTTTGCATAGATTGCCTTTCTTTGTAATTTAAGAATCCATGGATCGATTCAAGTTTTAAAGTACAATATACTTTAAAGATCTTGAGTATGTAGCTTTTGATGCCAATTGTAGAAAACTAGAAGGAGGGTTGAATAGTTTTTACCGATTAGTTTCAATTATTTAGAAACTTTTTCGTGATTGTGAATAGATATAGACAAAGTATGAATTAGTAAAGTAAATGACTTGAAGCAATAAAGGAAAAAAACACAATGCTCAATGATTTATAGTGGTTCGGCCTAGCAAGATCTCACTTATCTTGCCCCTACTTCCACTCCTCGAGTATCAACTTGAGAGTTCTACTTCACTAGTAAATGAATCTCCTTTACACCGGTATAGAAACCTTCACACTTAAACTTACAATCTTTAACGACACCTAAGCTTAGGATGTCTCGTTTTTTACAAAGGCACAACAACGCCTTATACATTTCTATATTTGTGGTTTATAACACCAACCACGCTTGATACAATTAGATAGATGAATGGGTACAACAATGGTGATTGTTGTTGATCCCAAACTCAGATCTTAAACCTTAGCTTGTTTAAGGGTTATAGTAGAAAGAAAGAATTCAAACTACTACAAGAGAAACTTTGCAATACACAAAGTAATTAAACAAGATGCGGAAAATAATGTTTAGCACAAGAACAAGTATTGAATCAAACGTCAAGCTTTAATATATTGAGAATATACGAATACCCAAAGATGGTATTTGGGTTTTACAACCTTAAAGCATGAAATGAAATGATAAGAAAAGTTATGTCAAACACAAAACCTAATGAGTCATTTTATAACACATGGACCCATGTACAAGATAACTACCAACAAACTAGGAAGGTATTTTGGAGTAGTAACAGAACGCGTCAATATCTCTTCCAAGTTTATCCATGCAGCAAGGTCATTGACTTCTAGCAGTGGGAACTGATCCCACTGTCTTCATTAAATCAGCAGGGGAAACTTACACTAGCAGGGGAATCTTGACCAACCAGCAGGGGGAACTTTGACTCATGCATTTATTCCCAACACTCCTCCCCTAAACTTGTGCTTATCTCAAAAAGACAAGTTTCTGAATAAATGTTGGTTGATGAGGATGCTTACAAATTCTCTGGACAAATCTAACTGTGGATAAACCTAACAAGATCATAGGGAACATGATTCTTGCAATCCACTATCAAGTTAGTCTGCAACATCTTCTTCCAAGTCTCTTGTAAGAGAGGATAATAACGATTGTTGAGCAGATAGACACTCACTCCTTCCATAGCTAATTCATAGACTCTTGAATTTGTGAACAACTTCCAATATAACATCTTGGCTCCATTCTATGCATCAAAAACAGGATCATTCAGATCTGTCTCATACATCCTATGCATGCTATCCCAAATCAACCAATCCTTCTCAACACCTTCTACAGTAGGAGGATTATTTGCAAACATTCATTTTAGAATCCTCCACAGATCATCCAAGTCTTCTCTATCCAAAGTCTGAAACATAACACCCAGACTTTGGAATGTCTGACCTATATCATCAGCCCTAGTAAGCTTCCACCAAGTCATACCCTAGTACAGATACACATCATACTTCACTATGGAGTACTTCATTCTCATATCATCAGGTACAATGTCATCAGGTTCCTCCAAGACTAAGAGTTGATCAATTTCTTTATTGGAGGGATTCTGATCTTCCCTAGTAATCATACCAATCTTCTCAATCCTCTTCATTTTATTGGCTGTTATTTGTTTATTAAGAACAGATCTTTCACCTGCTGATGAGGATCCATCAGCTTGAGAAGTTTCACCTTTTTGAGCTATTCCCACTGTTTGAACAGTTTCACCTGCTTCTCCTTCTGCCTTTCTTTTCTTAGACTCCCTGGCCTTCTTTATCATCTCATCTTGCTTCCTAATGTATTCATTCTCCTCAGCTGTGCCTATGCCAAGGAAATTCTCCACATTGTTGGCCCTTATCACTGGAATAGAAGCTTTCTCTATCTTATCAAAGGTCATCTTTCTGAAGTGTGCATCAGTATACTTCTTGAACCTCCTAAGCATGACTTTTTAATGCTCCAATCTTCCCTTTTCAGACCTCAGATACCTTTCCTTTTTGAGTTACATTTCTTTCTTTTTCAAGTAATCCTTTTGAAAATTGAATGCCAAAAGTATCAAACCATACCTTTCTTCTAATGGAGCACTTACCAACTCCTTTTCCCATTGCTCCAAGAATTATGCTATGTTTGGTATCCTATCATCCAACTCTCTATGCATGATTTCAATTTGTTTGAGCATCTCTTTTGGCTGCATCAATACCTTCTTTGTTTCTGAGAGATTTAATTTAGAGACATTCAGTTGTGCCTCCATATTCCTCTTTTGTACCCTCTCTTGTTCCATATGTAACTCTTCTTCTTGCATTATCTTTGCCACAATCTCATCATTTTCAGTCTAAGCCCTTATCTCCTCTGGTGTTCTATGCTTATACTTCTTTTTGGGTTGCTCAACCATTTTCCCCTTACCCTTGTCTTTTGGATCCACTGCTGGTATTGCTTTGGGTGCAGTCTTTCCAATTTGTATCCCCTTCTGTGTTGGCTGTCTCCTTTTTCTAGGTGTAATAGTAATAGTAGGGGGAATACTTACAACAATGGGATTAATGTTGGCAGGGGAAACATTTGTAGCAGGGGCTTGTTCTGTATGTCCCAAATTCAGCAATGTCTGGGCTATATCCTTTGTTGCACTCCCCTTGTCACTACCTTTCTCATCACTGACCACCTTATCTTTACTAACTTCCTGTCCACTAGGAAATACATACCATTCTATGGACTCATCTATTTTGGGTACTTCCTCCCCTTTGGAAGCATCCTCATCTGTAGACGAAATCAACTTTGTTCTTCTTCTCCCCTAAAGTTTAGCAAGTCTAGTTTCCAAGCTATTGATTACCATACCTTGTTGTTTGACTGTTTGTACCAGTTGTGCATTTTGCTCTTTCAAGCTGATGCACATATTCGTCAATTCTAAAAGAGATAATAGTTTCAGTCTGCTCTCAACCCTAGTAGGGGATTTCTCTTCTCTTTGGGTATCATTGAGTAAGGAAGTAGACTTACTTATGGTGTCACTGTCCTGCTCACCCCTTGAGGATGAGACAGTAGTGGCAGCCAAATCCCCAAGTTACTCTATACCCATGACTTTTAAGTGTAACCTCTCCTATTTGGGTATCACTGAGTGAGGAAGTGGACTTATTTATGGTGTCACTGTTCTGCTCACCCCTTGAGGATGAGACAGTAGTGGCCATCTACATGACTTTTAAGTGTAACCTCTCCATCCACTGTTTCAGTCGTTACATTCGACCAAAACTGTTGGATGTGTGAGGTATAAATTCTTGGACTGATCACAAGAGTTACCCTAAAGTAACTAGACCTTAGGTAAGCAACTGTCTCAGAGAATTCTGCTGGTTCACCAGATAGAATGGCAATCTGGTTATGATAAGGGGAAATTTTGAGAGCCATTGAAATTTTGATTAAGAAAAGGTTTATAACTTGATAGAATGAAATGGGATATGATCGATAGAATGAGTTAGACCCGTTGGTTAAGGGAATTGAGTTTATATAGACGATTTGAAGACTTGTGATTGGACCGAATTATCAATTTGCATAAAAAACAGAAGTAAATCTTGCTTAGAAAATAATATATGATAATGAGGTTACCAATCCGCGAAGAAAGCGCCTTAAATATCTTTTGAAAACAATAAAATATTCCCTTACCAAATAATAAACAAGCAGGCCCAACGGCTATAAACAGTGTAACGGCTTTGTCGGTCAACGATCAAACATGGGAACTTTTGCAAATTAGGGGAATGTCATACAAGCAGGGGAAAGAAAATCAAAAACAGGGGAAACTTTCCTAAGGGTATTAGATTATCTTGAATAGTCCAATGCTAAATAGCTCTATCCTAATGCACAGACCTGCATAAGCAAGCTAGATACACAGAGCTCTAGAGTCCTGCAGTCAGCAAAGTCCCAAGAAGAAAAACCAAACACACAAGTAAACCCTGCACCAGGTCAATCCAATTAAATATACATACCCAGGTCTCCAACCTTACCATTCCCTTCCTATGGTCAAGTGGTCTTGGCAACATGCATCAAAAAGCTCCATTTTATGCAGCAAGCTGCCCAATCAAGAGTTTTGACTACACATTATAGTGCCTCAAGGTCTCAGAACTCCAATAGGCTTTGCAGCAAGTTTTCATTATCCCAAGCCCTCACTCACCAGTGGGTATGATCTAGAATCATACATGAGTATCCTAAGGATACCCTGTACCCTAAAAGGATGGACCTATTCCTCCCCTGAAACATAGAGGACATACCAAACCCCTCAGCAATGCATAGCAGACTTCAATTACACCTGCATTCTTAGTCCAAAACCACATACCAACTACTGATATAGTGAACAACCCAGACAGGGGAAACATCCCAATCAGGGGAAAGATCCCAAGCAGGGGAAATATCCTTAGCAGGGGAAACCTTGTTCACAAGCAGTGTCATTAAAATGATGGAAAAATGACTAGCAATTTTACAATAGCAGACAACTATACAATCCTAAATATACACAAGAATTTACAGACATCAAATTTAGGGATTAACCATCCCAATACTTGCTACCAAGTACTGAAATCTTCCTATATCAAAAGGTTTTGTCAACAGATGTTGGGAATTATTTGTTAAGTGTCAAGTACCGTCAGTGTATTTTAAGTACGGTTAGTGTTATGTAAGTACTGTTAAAGTTAACGCGATACATAGTAAGTACTGCTACTTATAAAGTAAGTACTGCTATACTGATTAGGACGAATATATCTTTGTATAAGATATGTCATAGTTATAATTAGAGTATATCTTATGTGATATACTTAAATAGTTATAATATTGATAATATATCGTTTGTGATATAGTTATCTTTATAGAATATTCTAAGGTTTCTAGGGTTCCTTAATCTATAAAAGGAACATAGGTACAATGTCTTTCATGTACCTCATTCAAGTCGATTAATAAGAGAATCGAATAGTTAAAAGTAATTCTATTCTTCTGTGCTTTATAAGTTAGATTCCGCATAACTTATTTAGTGTTAGTAAGAGTGCTCAAAGTCTTTTAGTTTGATTACAAACTACTATACTAATTCTTAACATAATATAGATCCAATCAAATGGATCAACAAGTGGTATCAGAGCTTGTTGAGAAACTCTGAAAAAGAAGAACACAACCCCAAACACTCCACACACACCAAAACTCAATGTCTCAACCAGAAGGTGATGATGCTCACTTGGATGATGTTCAGAACCCTGTTCCTATACCACAGGGACAACCACAAGTTGTGCATCATGCACCAGTACAAGGTGTTCAAGCCGTGAATGCAGTATCTACCTCTACAACAACACCTTCTCATACTTTATCTGCTGTTAAACTCCCAGTTCTCAAAGGTGACAATTATGAGACATGGGCTATGCAGATGGAACATTACTTGAATCACACAGATCACACTATGTGGCAAGTTATCAAGAATAGGAGCACACCAAAGAAGCTACACTGGTTTCCAGACGGTACATGCTATGCTCTACCAGCTATGACTGCTGAGAAGGTACAAGCAGAGATCAGAGAGTAAAAAGTGATAACTGCTTTGGCTATGGCTCTTTCTGACGACATCCTACCAAGCTTTCATCATTATAAGGATGCTAAAGCTATGTGGGATGCTATAAAACTTAGATTTGGGGGTAATGACAAATCTAAGAAGATAAAGAAGATTGTTCTTAAGCAAGAATTTGATAACTTCTCAATTACCAGTATAGAGGGGATACATGGTGGCTATGGAAGGTTCAGTAAGCTGCTTATTCAATTGGCAGTTTATGGACAAGTAATTCCTAATGAAGAAGCTAATTTAAAATTCTTAAGAAGTGTTCCACCAGAGTGGAAAGCAATGGCTATGCACTTTATCACAAAAGATGACCTGGAAACAATTCCTTTTGATCATCTCTACAACAATCTTAGAGCATACGAGATGGATGTGAAAGGCACTGAAGTAAAGGCAGCGACTACTACAAAGTCTAACTTGGCTTTTGTGTCAGATGGAAACAGCGGTACTTATTTTCATAATACCGCTAGTGGATCTAGCAACGGTACATACTTCACAAATACCGCTGGAGGACTTACAAGCAGTACTTACCCACAAAGTATTGAAGGCAGCCCTATAGTCTCTCAAAATCCACATGGAAGGTCTTCACCATTGTTTGGTGACAATGATGCCTTCTCATTCTTCGTTGGACAAGACAACAAGCCAAGATTAACACTCAATGACTTGTTCCAAATGGATGATGCTGATGTTGAATAGATGGATCTTAAATGGCAAGTTGCTATGGTGTCAGTAAGATCTAATAGGTTCTTCAAGAAGACTGGAAGAAAAATAACTGTTGATCCTAATGAGCCATTAGGATATGACAAGTCCAAAGTTGAATGCTATAACTGTGGAAGGAATGGACACTTTGCAAGAGAATGCTCTAGAGACAAAGCTGAGAGTAGCAGTTAGAAATCTAAGCACAGTTATAGAACTAGTCCAAGAATATCTGAAAGCTTTCCAAAAGGAAACAGCAAGAGTCCTAAAGGAACCAAAGCATTGGTAACTGTAGATGGAGTGGTGAACTGGGCTGAAGATGAAGAAGAAGAAGAGCTTGGTTTAATGGCTCTCTCACATGAAGATACTGAGGGGAATCTAATTGATGAATTGAAGGATAAAGGTATAGTAGATAGTGGATGCTCAAGATACATGACAGGAAACAAAGATTTTCTTGCTGAATTTGAAGAATTTAGAGGAGGACCAGTAGCCTTTGGAGGTAGCAAAGGTAGAATCACTGGCAAAGGGAAAATCAACATAGGAAAGTTAGAATTTGAAGATGTGTTCTTTGTAAAAGAATTGAATGAGTTCAATCTCTTTTCTGTATCACAAATGTGTGATAAGAAGAACAAGGTGTTGTTCACAGACAAAGACTGCTTGGTGTTGTCTAAAGACTTTGAGATGCCTAAGGAATCTCAAATACTGCTTAAAGTACCCAGGCAAGAAAATATGTACACCTTTAATCTTCATACTATTACTCCAACATGTGGTATTACATGTTTGCTAGCTAAGGCTTCTTTTGATGAGTCTAATTTATGGCATAGAAGGTTAGGTCATGTGAATTTCAAGAATCTTAATAGATTAGTGAATAGGAATTTGGTTAGAGGTTTACCTAACAAATATTTTCAAAATGATTTCACATGTACTGCTTGTCAAAAAGGTAAACAACATAGAGCCTCTTGTAAGACCAAGACTGTCAACACTGTGACAAAACCTTTGCAGCTTTTGCATATGGATTTATTTGGTCCAGTTTCTATAAGAAGCATTAGTCATAAGACCTTTTGTCTAGTCATAACTGATGATTATAGTAGATTCAGTTGGGTTTTCTTTTTAGCTCTTAAAAGTGAAACAAATGAATTACATAAGGATTTTATCACTTTAGTTGAAAATCAGTTCACTAAACAGGTTTTAATCATTAGGACTGATAATGGGACAGAATTCAAGAATGATGAATTTGATGAATTTTGTAGGTCTAAAGGAATTAAGAGACAATTTAGTAATCCTAGGACTCCACAACAAAATGGAGTAGCTGAAAGGAAGAATAGGACACTGTTTGAGGCTGCTAGAACTATGCTGGCTGATTCTATTTTGCCAAATACCTTTTGGGCAGAAGCAATCAACACTGCATGTTATGTGTTAAATAGAGTCTTAGTAACCAAGCCTCAAAACAAAACACCTTATGAACTTTTGACTGGTGTGAAGCCTACCATAAGTCATTTAAGACCTTTTGGGTGTCATGTGTCTATACTAAATACTCTTGATTATTTGGGAAAGTTTGATGGAAAGTATGATCCAGGATATCTTGTAGGATATTCAGTGCAAAGTAAAGCATATAGGGTTTATAATTTGGCATCTAAAAATATTGAAGAAAATGCTCATGTTAATTTCTTAGAAAATAAATCCAATTTCCCAGGAATAGGTTATGATTGGATGTTTGATTTAGATTATCTAACTAACTCCATGGATTACCATTCTTTGCAAAAGGATTGTCAAACTAACAATGCAGGTGAGGAGTCAAGTGCAACTAATGCAGGTACTCAAGAAGATGTTTCTTCATCAGATAATGATGTTCATATCTATGTGCCCAATATGCCTACTGTTACTCCCATGTCTGCTACTCCCAAGAAGCAAACCATGCCATCAAAATATGATCAAGCCTTCCAAGAGCTTCAAAGGCTTCAAGATCAAGAAAAGAATGCTACATCTGCTAATAAGCATTCAAGAGAAGAATCTTTGGAGTCACAACACTCAGCAGTACATACTACACCTAGCGGTACTTCATCTGCAAGTACTGCTAAGTCAAAATCTGCTAAATCTGTTGACTCACTAGAAGAGATTTTACAAGCTATGGACGATGAAGACTTATATGCTAGTCCAGCTAAAGGAATCTTCTCCAAAGCTTCCTATGATGAGCAGGGTGCAGTAACTGATTTCAACAATTTGGAAACAGAAATTCCAGTCAGTTCTATTCCCACTCATAAAGTCAAAAACACCCATCCTACTACATAGATCATTGGAGATCCCAAATCTGTTGTACAAACCAGAAGACAACTTCAAACCAATATTGAAACTCATGCACTTGTGAGTTATGTCAAACAACAGTAGAGAACAAATCATAAAGATACTCAGCATTGTTTGTTTGCCTGTTTCTTATCACAAGTAGAGCCCAAAAACATTTCTTAGGCTCTTGATGAATAAAGTTGGGTAGATGCCATGCAAGAAGAATTAACACAGTTTGAGCTACAAAAAGTTTGGATTCTTGTGGATCTTCCCTCAGGTAAGAGAGTAATTGGTACTAGGTGGGTTTTCAGGAACAAGAAGGATGAAAGAGGAGTTGTTGTGAGGAACAAGGCAAGACTTGTTGCTCAAGGCATGGAGAAGGGATAGACTATGATGAGGTTTTTTCACCAGTTGCAAGGATAGAAGCCATTAGGTTATTTTTGGCCTTTGCATCATATATGGAATTATAGTCTATCAAATGGATGTGAAAAGTGCCTTTCTATATGGTACTATTTCAGAGGAGGTATATGTCTCACAACCTCTAGGTTTTGTAGATCCTAAATTCCCCAATAGAGTCTACAAGGTTATCAAAGCACTTTATGGTCTGCATCAAGCTCCAAGAGCCTGGTATGCAACTTTATCCAATTTTCTGCTAGAACATGGATATAGAAGAGGAACCATTGACAAAACTCTGTTCATCAAGAAGAATGCTAAGGATATCATTCTAGTTCAAGTTTATGTTGATTACATCATTTTTGGTTCTACCAAGAAGACATGGTGTAAAGAGTTTGAAGCTTTGATGGAAGGAAGATTTCAAATGAGTTCTATGGGAGAACTAACTTTCTTTTTGGGACTGCAAGTCAAACAAAGGAAATATGGAATATTTATCAGCCAAGATAAATATGTTGCTGAAATCTTGAAGAAATTTTCATGTATGGATACAAGGAGTACAAGCACACCTTTTGAAGCCAAGAAGTCTTTATCAAAAGATGAACATGGAGAAAATGTTGATATTCATCTATACAGATCAATGATTGGTTCATTGATGTATCTTACTGCTTCAAGGCCAGATATTATGTTTGTTGTGTGTGCCTGTTCAAGGTTCCAAGTTCATCTAAAGGTTTCACATCTACATGATGTGAAGAAGATTTTTAAATATCTTAAAAGTCAACCCAGTTTAGGATTATGGTATCCTATAGATTCCACCTTTGAATTGGAAGCTTACTCAGACAGTGATTATGCTGGAGCTAATCATGATAGGAAATCCACAACAGGAGGTTGTCAATTTCTAGGCAGAAGACTCATATCATGGCAGTGTAAGAAGCAAACCATTGTTGCTACTTCTACAACTGAAGCTGAATATGTAGCTGCTGCTCATTGCTGTGGACAACTGAAGCTGTGAACGCCAAGATTTACATTGATAATGAAAGTACTATATGCATTGTCAAGAATCCAGTATTTTACTCCAAGTCCAAGCATATTGAAATAAGACATCACTTTATAAGAGATGCTTATGACAAAAAGCTTATTCAAGTCTTGAAGATTCATACAGACAACAATGCAGCTGATTTGTTGACCAAGGAATTTTATGCAAAGAGATTTGAATTCTTGGTGACACACATTGGTATGCTCAACCAATAACCTGCTGCATTTGTTGAGGGGAGGTAATAGCTGTACAAATTTTTTTATAATTTTTATTGTATAGTCTATGTTTTGTGTTTTTGATGTAATTGCAGGTTAATAGAAAAAGATAAAAGAGGTTACATTCATAGTGGAAAGCATGAACTGGTCAAAATTTTGAGGTATCGTTATAACTCCAAGTACCGCTAGCACAAATTCAAGTACCACTTATGTTCCATGTACCGCTACATGTCCGTTGTACCGTTAAGGGTCTCTTTTGTAAATTTGGCGGTTTCTTCGCGCTTGGGTTTGTTATTTACTTAACTACTTACTTCCATTATACAATTGATTCACCTAATCTTTTATTTTTATCTCTTGATTTTATAACATTCTCTCTAATTTTTTGATCATCAAAAATACTAATGGCTACTTTACAAGTGATCTCTAAGCATAATTTAGTTGCGAATCTTGCTACGAATGATGAATCTCTTGGTTTTCATGAGATTATTGGTTTCCTATCTCGAAGTCATGTTCGCTTTGCACTCACTGTAAGTCCAGTTGTCTCTATTTCCATTGTTGAACAATTTTGGAATACTGCTGTGTTAGGTACTCGGTTTAATCAACCTTGCATTAAGGCTAGGGTGAATCATAGAAATATATATGTAATTGAGGTACTTCTAAGAGCAAGTTTGAGATTAAATAATGAAAATGGACTTAGTATGCTTAATAATACAAAGATTCATGATGGCCTTGTAGCCATGGGCTATGGAGGTGGTAGGGAAAGTCTTTCTTTAAAGCTTTATTTTCACCTCAATGGAAATTGCCTTTTCATGCTATTATTCACTGTTTAAGCTCTAAAAGTACATCTTTTGATCAAATTCCTGCTGCATTGGCATCAGCTGGTATTTGTCTAGCAAATAACAGAGTTTTTAATTTTTCAAGATTAATTGTTGAAGGCATGACTAGGAATTTGGAAGGGACTAAAAAGTTTTTGATGTATCCTAGATTCATTCAGACTTTAGTTAGTGACCAAATACCTAACCTACCAGAGTTAACTGATACATGGGATGTTCCTATATTCCCAAAGAGAACTTTCTCTTTCTTGATCAAACAAGGCAATGCCTTTACAGGAACAGTTACACCATTATTTGCTCATATGTTAGCCCAACCTGCCAATCAAGAAGGTGAGGAACCTAGCAATGCTAGTGCTTCTCAGCAAATTCCTTCTCACCAGAGTTCCCATTCCCGAGAAGATTCACAATCTTCTTCTCACAATGTTGGTGCTCCACCAAACAATGGTGAGATGATCCACACACCTGCTGCTTCTATTGCTGCTAGTGGTTCACCACAAGCACAAGCACCAGAGGTGATGGATGTTGCAAATTTAACTGCTTTGTGTACTAGTTTGTCCCAACAGGTACAGATGTTGCAGAAAGAAAAGCTTGTTCAAGACAAGAAAATTGCTGAATTGGAAGCTAGCCTAATCAAGTTGAGGAACAAAGTATCACCTTGGATGAGGCAACATAGATCTATTCAGAAGGCTGCACTCAAGAAGCAAAGATTCAGGAACCACAAGAAAAGGCAATTGAATGCAACCAAACATGGGAGGAATTATGAAGAACAACCACCTTCTTCTGATAATCAAACAAGAATCTCTGGAAATGACATCAATTTTGAGTTGGATGAAGATGTCATAGGGACTTATGAAGATGGAACTGGTTTAGAGACTAGTATGGATGGACCTTCAAATATGGAGATTCAACAGGAAGAACCACAACCTACTCATGAGGAGCCACAAATTGAAGAAATGATGGTAACTCAGCCAGCACCAATACCTCAATCACCACTTCAAGTGAATTGGAGTATTTTCTATGAGAAGTTAGAGGAAATTAACATTCAGTTTCCTGTATCTTCAACTCCACCACCACAAAGACAAGTATGGTTTCAAAGAAAACAGACTTTGCAAGTACTATCTAGATTAAGAATGAGCAATGGATCAGACATGACTGAAGAGGTGCAAGTTGAAATGTTGGCTTCTATGGAAGAAAGAGTATCTGGGGATACACAAGTGATTGAAGAAACAAGTGTGTCTAATACTGATGAAATCAACATTGTTGAAAATCCAAGTACCGCTAAGCCAACTAAGCCGACTGCAAGTACTGCTGACATTGTTGAAGACCTAAGTACTGCTAAGCCAACTAAGCCGATTGCAAGTACCGTTGGTGATCATCCTTCACTAGAAAGTCAAACTCCTTTTGGAGAGGATGAGACTTTAGCCTAATTACTGCTTGACTTAAGAAAGAAGAATTTAGTTGAGAAGACTAAACAAGCAGAGGCAGAGAAAAAGACACAACAAGAAGTTCTTGCCAAAAAGAATCAAATTCAAGGTAAGAAAGTTCAAGCTTCACACCCTACTAAAGGTATAGTTATTCAACAACAAGATGATGAGGAAAGATCTTTCAAGCTGAAGAAGAAGCTACCTAAGATTAATCCAAAGGATAAGGGGAAGAAGAAAATATTATCAGATTTGAAGATGAAAGTGATTCAGATGATGATATAAAGAAAGTCATGTAAAGATTTAATCAATTGGACCATGATGAGGAATATGCTTTCAGAGTGCAAGCACAAATTCGTAAAGATGAATTACAAGAAGAACTTGCAGCAAAACAACATTTGCTAGAAGCTAAGAGAATACAACAAGAATGGAACATACAAGAGTATGATAGGATTCAAGCTGAATTACATGCAAGTGAGCTTCTTGCAGACTTATTGATAGTTGAAGAGAGAGATGCTTATGATGAAGAAGAGAAATCAAAGTTGATTGATGATCTGGTAAGGGAGCAACAAAGATTCTTTGCTGAAAAGAGAACAAGAAAAAAGATTAAGCCTCCAACTACTATGCAAATTAGGAATCAAATGATGAATTTTCTTAAAAAAGTTAAGGGTTTTACTCATATTTAGCTGGTCAAGAATAATTTTGAAGAAATCAAGACTTTGTATGAGCAAAATAAGAGAACTGAATTGAATTTTGTTGAGATTGGATCTAAGGCAGATAGAATAGCTGTTGAAAGAAATAGAAGACATCTGCAACAACAAAGGCAATCTGGAAGTAATCCTAGAATTGAGCCAAGTATTGCTGAACCTACAAATACATCTCCAACTATCAAGACCACTTATGTGAGGAAGAATAGAAAGGAGAAGGCAAGTTCAAGGGAAGAAGAGACTGCTCAAAGAATGAATACAGGAGTTGAAGCTCAAGATATTGCTCAGACTGAAAATGTACAAGCAGTACATACACATTCAATAGTACATACAACAGTACATACTGAAGAGATGGTACATACAAACTTGGAAGAGGGTTCAACAGAATTTGAGGGAACCTCCAAGGGTGTTAAAAGGAAAAGGTCAACAAAGACAAATAAGAAAGCCAAGAGGGCTAAATCAACAGCAGAAGATAGTGATGATGATGAGAGCTTGAAGAAGTACTCGGAGATTGTAAATTTGAAGATCAATGTATTAATACAGAGATTTTTGGAAAGAGATCATGTATTGCTAAATGGATTTACTCTATGGATCAAGGACTTGAAGATCATGGAATTCAAAGAACTAATGGCACAACAAGGATATTCAGACTTTTGGAGGATATTCTTCATTTTCTTGACAGACATGATATTCAGGATCTTTTCAGGTTAGTTCAAGAAGCCAGTGCAGGTAAAACTGAAGTATCACTATTATACAGGGAATTTCTCTTTATGTATGAGCCACACAATTGTGATCAAGGAATGTTGAAGGAATTAGAGAATCAGGTTCCTAGTTACCGGAGATATTATAGGTCATGTGGATTGCATATTTTGGATATAGATGATGTTACATACTATATGCTGCAAGAGAAGACTTACCCTTTCAAAAGAAGATTGTTGGAAAGGATGTTAGAACAACAATTGGAAGTTACAGAAGAATCTGTTGATGCTTTGGAGTTGATCAGAATGGTTAAGCAACAAATTAAGGATTTGAAAGATGAGTAAGAAGCTGAGAAAGAGCCTTAAGTGTTTGACTTTCAGTCACACTTCACAAATGGTTCTCAGTTCACCATGTCTAATACACATAAGAACTGGCTAGTCCATAAGCAAACGGTTTGTGGTAAAGACTTATCAAATCCGTTGAAAGCTGATAGTTTGCTAAAAACTATATGGTTCTAACTCACCTTGTTTCGAGACAAAGAGTTGGCTAGTCCTAGACGAACGGTACTAGGTAAAGACTTCATCAAATCCGTTGATAGTTGAAAATTTACCAAAAATTGTAAGGTTATCAGTACACCTTATTCTTTATGAATAAAGTATTGACTATTCCAGAGTGTACGGCTAACTGGTAAAGAATTTATCAATTCTGTTGATAGCTGGTGATTTGCTAAAAATCATGAAGCCAATACAGATTGGTTTTTGTTGTTAACTGTTTTATTTCAGGTATGAAGATTGCAAGCAAAGAAGTATTCAAAGAAAAATACTTAGAAGGTTTTGTCTCATCAAATCAAGACTAGGGTTCATGATTCAGAGTGCAAAGATTTAACTCAAGAAGACAATGACTGATGCTGCAAAGATAAATGAATGTTTAGAAGACACAAAGAAGATCATAGTTTGAAGACAAAGATGATACTCATGATGTTTGAAGATTATCTTAAGAAGAAGATCTACATTTGAAGTGTTTGGCTACATTCAGTTAGATACAAATACAAATTACTAAGTTCAATCCAAGGATGAAAGAAAGACTGAAGACATGTATTTTAAATACATCCAGTACAAGAGAAACAAGAAAACAACAAGTTATCATTCTTGTTTAGGGGAGGATTGTTGGGAATTATTTGTTAAGTGACAAGTACCGTCAGTGTATTTTAAGTACTGTTAGTGTTATGTAAGTACCGTTAGTGTTAACACGGTACATAGTAAGTACTGCTACTTATAAAGTAAGTACTGCTATACTGATTAGGACGAATATATCTTTGTATAAGATATGTCATAGTTATAATTAGAGTATATCTTATGTGATACACTTAAATAGTTAGAATATTGATAATATATCGTTTGTGATATAGTTATCTTTATAGAATATTCTAAGGTTTCTAGGGTTCCTTACTCTATAAAAGGAACATAGGTACAATGTCTTTCATGTACCTCATTCAAGTCGATTAATAAGAGAATCGAATAGTTAAAAATAATTCTGTTCTTCTGTGCTTTATAAGTTAGATTCCGCATAACTTATTTAGTGTTAGTAAGAGTGCTCAAAGTGTTTTAGTTTGATTACAAACTACTATACTAATTCATAACAGAATATAGATCCAATCAAAGGGATCAACAAAAGATCAACAACATTAAGTTCTGTATCAATAGTTTCAGGAACAATCAAACCTTTTTAAAAACAATCTCTAATAAAATGATGTTTGATTTCAATATGCTTAGTTTTAGTGTGAAAAACAGGATTCTTGATAATGTAGATTGTACTATTATTGTCAATAAATATCTTGGTTTTAAGAAAATGGTACCCATAATCAAGCAATTGATTCTAAATCCAAAGGATTTGTCCACTGCATGCAGCAGCAGCCACATATTCAGCTTCAGTTGTGGAAGTTGCTAGAATTGTTTGTTTTTTGCACTGCCAAGATATAAGTCTGCTCCCCAAAACTTGACATCCACCTGTTGTAGACTTTCTATCATTGTTGTCACCACTATACTCACTATCTGGATATGCTACTAGCTCAAAGGGTGACTCCTTAGGGTACTAAAGTCCTAGAGTAGGGTGAAACTTGAGATATCTAAAGATTGTCTTCACAGCAAACAGGTGGCACTCCATTGGTGTCACTTGGTGTCTTGTACACAGACACACAAAAAACATGATGTCAGGTCTTGAAGATGTAAGGTACATGAGAGATCCAATCATGGATCTATATGTTCTGACATCAATAGGCTTCCCTAGGCCATCTTTTCCCTAGGGATGCTCTTTGTCCATGGGAGCGGAGACTTTCTTTCCTTCACTTAATCCAAACTTTTTCATAATTTCAGCAACATATTTATCTTGAGAAATAAAAATCCCATCTTTCCTCTGCTGAACTTGTAACCCCAAGAAAAAGTTGAGCTCTCCTATTGCACTCATTTGGAATTTGTCTTGCATCAATTTGGCAAACTCTTTGCTAAGCATGGAGTTTGTGGATCCAAAAATGATATCATACACATATACTTGCACTAAAAGAAAGTCACCTTTTTTTCTTAATAAACAGGGTCTGGTCAATCTTTCCCCTGTTGAAGCCATTATCCAAGAGATACTTGGACAGAGTCCCATACCAGGCCCTAGGAGCTTGATGAAGCCCATAGATTGCCTTCTTTACCTTGTACACCTTGTCTAGATGTTATAGATCTTCAAAACCTGGAGGTTGCATTACATATACTTCCTCATCAATGGTGCCATATAAGAAGGCACTCTTAACATCCATTTAGTACACGACAAAGTCCATGAAAGAAGCATATGCCAGAAACAATCTGATGGCTTCAATTATGGCAACTGGTGCAAAGACCTCATCATAGTCAATGCCTTCCTCTTGTGTATACCCTTGTGCTACTAGCATGGCTTTATTCCTTATCACAATCACTCTCTCATCCTTCTTGTTTCCGAGTACCCACTTTGTTCCAATAGGTCTTGCCCATTTTAGATAGTCTACCAAAATCCAGACCTCTTGAATATCAAACTGTAGTAACTCTTCTTGCATGGCCTCTACCCAGTTTTAATATTTGAAAGCTTGAAATATCTTATTTGGCTCTTCTTGTGATAAAAAGGCAACAAAAAAACAACATTGCATATTCTCATGATTGAATGTCATTGTTATATTGGCAATGAAACTATGCTCCTTTGCTTGATATCTTGTTTGTCTGGAAGTGTCAAGATCACCTATGATTTGAGACTGAGGATGATCTTTATTGATTCTATAGGTGGGTTGTAGATTCACAAGGACTTCAGTTTCATCATTTCCCAAGAGATGGATTCTTGTGAGCTAAATACAGCTCTGAATAGCTTGGACCTCCATGCCTAATGATTATGTTTCCACTGCTGGATATAGAAATTAGAAAAGATGTAGAATTGAGTGGGGTTTCTCTTTCTGCATCACTATCAATCATTGTTTCTCCAATAATAGGGGAAATGTTTGGACCAGTAGGGGAATCCATGATCCCACTGCTTTCATACATTCCACTGCTTTCATGACTGTTCTTAGCAGGAGATTTGACTGGTTGATCATCCTTTTGAGAGAGGTCTTCTTCTTCAACCATCTCTTTGGCAATATCATCAGTAGAAAACAATGACGGTACAGTCATGTACCTTAAAGGTGGACTCTCTAAAGCAGTTGGTTCTTTTGTACCTAAAATGTTAATATTTTCCAAAGCAACATGCTCATAATTCATGGATTTAGAAAGTACTTCAATATCAAAGAACCACTTGGGACCTGTTTGTGTGTCTTCAGGATTATCCTCCAGGAAATTCGCATGTATGTTCTCTGTCACCTTGCTTGTCTTTTTGTTGAAGACCCTATATCCCTTACTTGTTAATGAATAGCCAAGAAAGTATCCATCATCCCCTTTTCATTGATCTTTCCAATATGATCAAGCGTGTTGAGTATCACTACATGACACCCAAATGGTCTGAAAAATTCAATTAAAGAGGGTCTTCCATTGAATAGCTAATAAGGGGTCTTGTTGTGAGCCTTAACCACCAAGGCCCTGCTTTGAACATAGCAAGCAGTGGCAACAGCTTCAACCCAAAATATTACTGGAAGCTTGGAATAAGATAACATGGTCCTTGTAGCTTCTATGAGTGTTCTGTTTCTCCTCTCTACAACTCTATTTTGTTGGGGTGTCCTGGCTATGCTGTATTCCCTTTTTATCCCTTTGCCGGTACAGAAAGTGTCCAGTTCCTTGTTCCTAAACTCTCCACCATTGTAAAACTAAATTTTCACCACCTTCATACTCTTTTGAAGTTCAATTTGAGTAATGAAGTCTCTGAGTACTCCTGCTGTGTCACTCTTTTGAAATAAGAAGAAGGTCTATGTGAACTTTCAGAAGTCATCAGTGACCACTAGGCAATACCATTTCTTGCTCATGCTTGCCACAGATGTAGGACCAAAAAAATCCATATGTAGTAACTCTAATGTTTTGGTGGTGGACTGAGCAATTTTTGATTTGTAAGAGGCTCTATGTTGCTTTCCCTTCAAACAAACAACACATATATGATCATTACTGAAGGCCTTTGAAGGTAGACCATGAACAAGATTGAATTTAACCTATTGGTTCATATTTTTGAAGTTTAGAGGACCTAATATTCTGTGTCATTTCTTACATTCATCAACTGAGGCTTTGGCAATAAAACAGTTCTCAAGACTCTCATTGTCTTGAAGAGAAATATCTTTTAAGTCAATGGTGTACATGTTCTTCTGCCTTGGTGTTCTTAGTACAATAGGAGTATTAGGTGGTAAGACAAACTCCTTTCCTAAAACCAAGCACTCAGTATTAGTGAAAAGAACAAAGTTTTTGTTATCAGTCATCTAAGACACACTAAAAAGATTGTACTTCAGTTCTTTCACCAGATAGACACTATCAAATGTCATTCCATTAGTGACAATGGTCCCTTTTCCTATGATTGTCCCATGCCCATCTCCAAAGGATACACCATCATTATCATGCAGGGGAACAAAGTTTGACAAATATGCTTTGTGACCAGTCATGCTTCTAGAGCAACCACTATCCCAATATGCTTTGTCATTCTTTGTCTGCTTTATTACCTACAAAAGAGATCATATTTTTTGTTCCTTTTGGGGACCTAAGCCATGACTGGCTTAGTTCTACCTCGTGTATCAATGTAAGAGTATTTATCAAAGGATAAAGATACACCATTGGGTTGAGTACCATTTTTAGGAGTCCAAACCCAACGAGCTTAGGCTTTCACAGCTTTTCCAAATCTTCCCATGTTTCTAGAGGCCATAACTTTACAAACAGGGGAAACCCTAGGCTTAGCAGGGGAAACCCATTGCTTGTTTTGTCCTCTATAGGTACGTTAGTAAGGTCTATGGACAGATGCATATGTTTTATGAGATGTTGGTCTGGTCATATTAGAGCTAGATTTGGGGGTATGCTTTACTTATCTTTCTCAAAGCATGTACGACATACTTGTCAATTCCCTTATTTCTCAAAGCAGGGGGAATATATTTAGTAGGGAAAAAGGTTTTGCCCCTGCATTCAAAAAAATAGCTTGTGGTTGCATTTCTTTTAAAGGATTTACAGCCACCATTCCCATGGTTGCTTTACAGTCTTGGTATATGTGATCAAAACTGCCACAGGTGAAACAAGGTTTGGTGTTTTTCACAAAGTCCTTTCCTAGTTGAAGAGAATTTTGATTATTACAGTTTCTTTGATTTCCTCTAACCACATTTCTTTTGTAAATAGGTCTATACATCTCTGCATATTTTGTAGTGGTCTTGAAAGGTTCTGGATAACTAGTTTCAAGATCTGGGATTCCACTGTTTAGCCTACTAGTTTCAGACCCTGATTTACTGCTAGTTCTAGATAAAGTAGTTTTGGAAATAGTGTCACTACCAAATAAACCTTCTCTAGAGAAAAAAATGGGGTTGTCTATTTTCTACTGTTTTAAAGCAGCATGTTCTTTATTAAAATCCTTTATTATACTGGTCTTGACAAAAGATTCTTCTTGTTTCTGATCCTCATCCATATCAATTAGGATCAAATACCATATCCTCCTGTTTTGAAAAACAAAGAGTTCCAGTCCATGAATGGTCTTTCATTGGACTAGCACCATGTATGTTAGCAGGGGGTGGTGGAATTTCAGCATGTTGGTTCTTGGCACCTAAACCAGTTTTATCCTTAGGAGATTGTCCTATTTCAGCAGCTCTAGTTAAATCTTCGGCTGATTTCCAAACTTTTCAATAGTTATCTTATCCTTTTCTTGATTAGCTCTAAATGTTTCAAGTTCATTAGTTAACTCCTGAACAGTAGCATCTTTCTCTCTAGCATCTCTTTCTAGGATTCCAATGTGATCTCTATATTGATTTTCTCTTTGTTGATATTCTCTAATTCTAGACTCTAGTTGTTCTAAAGCACGCTTATAGTTGTCTAGATTATTTTCAAAATTTATATAATCAACATTTAGCTTTCTGATTTGGTTATTTAATGACTCAGTATTTTTCCTACATCCTTTGTTACAATAAGAGTCATCATATACCTCATTGTCTGAGCTAGAATTAGACATAGCCATAAGAGCAAATTCTTCCTCTGTCTCCTCAGCAACTAGAGCTTGATTCCTTTCAACACTTTCTGTCATAGAGCTCCAGTCCCATCCAACTCCATCTATTCCATGCATGGCTACCATAGCCTTGGCCTCAGAATCCTCATCTCTGTTCTCCTTCCTATAGCTGCTACCATTCTTTGGAGATCTGCATTCCCTAGCAAAGTGACCTTTCTTCCCACAGTTGTAGCACTCCACCTTTGATTTATCAAATCCAGCTACATCAGAAGGATTAATGGAAATATTTTTCCCATATTTCTTGTAGAATCTGTTGGCTCTCATGCTGAGTAGAGCCATATTCCATTTGATGTCCATTTCCTCCAGTCCTTGCTTACTGATTTGAGTTAAATCTTCATGCAGCACAGTAGGACCATGAGGTCCTTGTGATGCAACGAAAGCACAGGTAGTGTCAAGACTGAATGTTGTAGGCCTTTCTCCATATGCTGGTCTTGAATTTGAAACAGTGGAATGTGTAGCAGGGGAAACTTCAATCGCACTGCTTTTAGATTTTCCACTGTTTTGTGAAATAAAAGCCATGTTAGCAGGTGGATCAGTAAGTCCACTTGAATTGGTGGGAAGGTCCCTAAAGCCTTCATTTCATTGACAACTACTCAAAAACCTTCAAGTTGTTGTAGATATCATCAATGTTTTTGTCATCAATGTCATCTCTATTTTGCCAAATGAATTTGTAAACAAACCATTCTTTCTGAAGGCTGTTGAGGAATCTGGCATTAACCTGTTCTCTTGACACTTCTATTTCAAAGAACTCCAGTTGTGCCACAAGATCTTGAAGTCTATTGTAGATATACCCAATTGTTTCATCACCTTTTGTTTTAAAGAAGCAAATTGGTCTATCATTTGATTTTTCTTTTTTTTCTTGGTAGCTTCATTTCCTCCAAACGTTTTCCCAATGGATTCCCAAAGATCCTTAGCAGTATTATGCTTTCTAAACCTTGACTGATGTCTATCAGGTAGAGCTAACATCAAAGAACTGTGAGCTCTGACATCATGTCTTCTTGCTTGGATCTCTTTGTCTAAAACAGCAGCAGACTTAATTTTGTTAGCCCCACCTTTGGAGCTTTCACCATCATCCTTATCTCTGTTCTTTCCATCATCTGCTATTTCTATTGTTTTGGTGAATTGATCACCAAGCTCTATGACCTCCCATAGGGCATAGTGTTCCATCTTGAGATACTGTTGAATCTTGAATTCCCATATTTCAAAGTTTTCAGGATCCAATATTAGAAGTTTGAGTGCATTATTGTTTGAGGGTGAAAGAGAGTCAGTAGACATGATTGATAATAGGTGTGAGGATTGTTTTGTTCTTGGTTCAATCAAAGTTTTTCAACAAGCTCTAATACCACTTGTTGATCCCAAACTCAGATCTTAAACCTTAGCTTGTTTAAGGGTTATAGTAGAAAGAAAGAATTCAAACTACTACACGAGAAACTTTGCAATACATAAAGTAACTAAACAAGATGCAGAAAATAATGCTTAACACAAGAACAAGTATTGAATCAAAAGTTAAGCTTTAATATATTGAGAATATACGAATACCCAAATATGGTAATAGGGTTTTACAACCTTAAAGCATGATATGAAATGATAAGAAAAGTTATGTCAAACACAAAACCTAATGAGTCCTTTTATAGCACAAGGACCCATGTACAAGATAACTACTGACAAACTAGGAAGGTATTCTAGAGTAGTAACAGAAACGCGTCAATATCTCTTCCAAGTTTATCCATGCAGCAGGGTCATTGACTTCTAGTAGTGGGAACTGATCCCACTGTCTTCATTAAATCAGTAGGGTAAACTTACACTAGCAGAGGAATCTTGACCAACCAGCAGGGGAACTTTGACTCATGCATTTATTCCAAACAATTGTGTAGGTAACACTTAACACATTCACGTAATGTAAAGCCTTGAAGGATCAAAGCTTAGAGTTGAGATTTCTCGTGACCGATCTTTATATGAACAAGGATCTAAATCACAAGCAAGAAGAGAATTTTCAAGATAGATTAGAGAGTTAGAAGTATTATGAGATTAGAGAGAAAGACTAGATAGAAAGGGGTGAGTAATAAGCTTGGGAAAGGTTCCTATTTATAGGCAAGGTTCTAGAGCCCCATGGAACCCGTCGGTCCCTTCACCTTTGGGTCCGCCGGGTCCGGCAGGTGTGACTTTTGTTGCCTATTAAATGTTTGTCTAAGATCACAAATAATAATTAAATCTTGCCTAGTTTGACTTAATATATTTGACAAAGGAAGTCAAAGTCAATGCATGGAGTCCATATTTATTTTTCTTATTTAGGCTTAAATAAGTTGTATATGTTTTTATAAAAACTTTAGTGTATAAGTTCATGGACTAAAAACTTATGTGTTGCTTGGAATTCAAACATAAAAATATGTTTGATGTTTTGTCGTTAACAAAATGTTAAGTATGATTAAAACGTAAATATCGTATCAGTGCGATATTTGTATTTACAAAGTATATTACCAAACCACAAATGAGCAACGGGACTTGATACATTTGACACAAGTTCGGTTGTTTTCTTAAATTTCTCCAAAAAATGAACTACCTTTCTACAAACCTCAATATTAGCCCACTTAGGTGTTTCCTCTAGGTCTTGTGCAAAACAAGAGTTCTTAAAATCATAATAAAAAGCATCTTTTAACTCAATGGCTATTCTCAACATATCATTTGTTGAATTTCATCGTGTAGGGCATTCGGAAATCAAAAACTTTTTTGAATCGGTAGCCTTTTCAAGAATTTCTTTAAAGTTAGTAACTCTTTGGCTCAAATGTTTTATGTTTTTCACGGCCAAGGCAATGCTATCATCTTTTTTTGTTTGTTTTTTAACCATCTTTGACAATTAGGTTTAAAATATGAGCCATACATCTTATGTGAAAAGGTTTATCATTATCATACTTAGTTGGTATATTCTCTACCAAGTATTCAAGAGCTTTGTCATTATAAGAAATGTTATCAGCCGTCAATGTCATAAGATTCTTTATATCCCATCTGATTATACATTCTAATAGTGCCCTACCAGTATCCGCCCCGCTATGACTATGAATTGGTCTTAAATTGATTATTCTTTTGTGCATTACCCAATCATCATCATTAAAGTGTGCGGTTAAAACCATAAAGTTCATTCTTTTACAACTAGAAGTCCAAGTATCGGTGGTTAAATGGACCGTGGTGGAATCGTTGCTTAAGAAATTCAATAGGCTCTTCCCCTCTTCTAGATAAAACTTAGAAATATCCCTAGCAATAGTAAAACGGGAGGGCATATAAAATCTAGGTTGCATGTCCGAGGAGAACTTAATGAACGCCAGGTGTCTCACAAACTTAAAAGGAAGCTCAACAATAAAAATTAACTTAATCAACTTCTTTAATCACTTTTTCATCATACTTTCACGTTTCTAAAGTCCCACTACTAGTGCCACCCTCATCATTCTCATCAATCTTTTTCTTAAATGCTAGTTTTTTTTGTTTCTTAAGTTTCTCAGTATCGGGGTTATCATCACAATTAACATAATGATTGTTCAAGTGTCGCGTACCATGTCTATGAGAGTCGGCTTTGAAAACCGCTGCACACCATTTGCAGTATGCCATCTTAATAAGTACCACAATTTCATCTTTTTCAAACTTTTGATAAAAGTATTTTCAGCATTCGGCTTTCGGTTTCCTTGGATTTGATGGAGCTTTTCTTTTGCGTTTCTTATCTTCATTTCCACGAGTCTCCACGTCTATGGTATCATCCTACACAAATTGTCAAAGATTAAATAGCATTCTAAATCTTTAACACGAATTATGCTCGAATTGTAGTGGCCCCATCAGAGATTTAATCTTTAACAGCCATGGAGACTCCATGGCTGTTAAAGATTAAACATTTGATGAGGCTACTACAATTATACACGAATTCTAAATCTTTAACATAGCATTAAGCATTCTAAATCTTTAACATTCTAATTATACATGAATTATAAAAAAACATGAATTATAAAAAATATTAATTATACACGAATTATAAAAAAGCAAGTAAAGTAAATTAACTAATTAAGAATGTAAATTAATTAAAAAGGAGAATTATAAAAAACTTACTTCAATATAATTGTGTTTTGTTGAGATGAGAAGGATTCATATGTAGGCATTGAAGATGACATTGATTCATATGTGTTGTTTTGTTGAAGATTTTCTTCACCCATTGAGGTGAGATGAGATGAAATTGATATTGGTTGGTGTTTTCTTCCCGTTTTTACAAAAAAGATAGATATGGAATATTATGCGGCTGTCAAAATTAAAAATAATAACAAAGTAATCGTTTATTCGGGCTATATCGGGTTGCATTCGGTTTTTGTACCGACCCGAATCGATACAAAAAATGAAACTCTTTTCAGCCGTTTACCGAACCGATTAGCTCGGTATCAGGCTCCGTTTGGTCGGTTAGACCGGTTCGATCGGGTTAAATCGGTTTCGATCGGTTCTGCTCAACCCTAGATGAATCTAACTTGTATTTTATTATGGTCATTTCTTATTGTGGTAGAAAAACGTTTATGATCAATATTTGTTTTGAACTGTTTGATAAAACAAGATTATAATTCAAGTGGAATGTTATAATGTAGGATTAAGATCGCAAAATAGTCTTATTTTGAAATTTTTATAATTTAGGCTAAAGCCTATAAGGTTGTCATAATCGTATGTGTCAAAATCATGTTGATGAAGCTCAAAGACTTACTTTTTCACAAATAATAAACAACATTTATAAAATGGTTTAATGATCTGATGATATTTTACAATTGAAAATAAGGCCTAAATAAATAGGCAGATTCTATACACATGAAAAAGGAAAGGACCTAAATATATGCATGGCTCATAATTACGTGATTGAGTGATTGAGAGAAATTAGAGGGAGTGATAAATGGACTGGATTCTATACTCCCCCGCAAGATGGAGCGTGCAGATTTCGCATGCCCAGCTTGATAAGTAAAAACTCGAGTTGTCGTGCTCCCAAAGCTTTAGTGAAAAGGTCGGCGATTTGCATTTTTGTGTCAACGTAAAGAGGTTCAATTTCTTGTGATGTAACTCGTTCCTTGACAAAGTAGCAATCCATCTCCACATGTTTTGTTCGTTCGTGAAAAACCGGATTGTTGGCGATGTGTCGAGCCGCTTGGTTGTCACAATAAAGTGGGGTAGGTCTTGTTTGTTCGGATTCAAGACCTTTTAGCAACCACCGCATCCATAAAATTTCGCTGGTGGTAGTTGCCATGGCTCGATATTCTGCTTCGGCTGAGGAGCGGGAGACCACAGATTGTTTCTTGGATTTCCAAGACACGGGAGCCCCCCCGATAAGTAGTAGATATCCGGTTCGTGATCTTCTTGTGAATGGACAACCTAGCCAGTCAGCGTCACAATATGTCACCAAACTCGTACCTCCATGTTTAGGGAAGAAAATACCTTGCCCTGGTGTTGCCTTTAGATATCTTAGAACTCTCATGACAGCATCTAAATGGTTTTGACGGGGGTCAGATACGAATTGGCTAAGCAGGTTAACTGAGTATGTGAGGTCGGGCCTTGTTGCTTGAAGGTAGAGCAATTTTCCTACCAACCGCCGATACATGTTAGCATCCACACGAACATCCTCACCATCCTTTTCGAGTTTCACGTTTTGCTCCATGGGAAAAGAACATGGTTTACATCCTAGCATCCCACAATCCTCTAGAATGTCGAGGGTATATTTTCGTTGGCTAAGTACTAGCCCATCCGTTGTACGGGCAGCTTCTATTCCAAGAAAGTACCTGAGTGGTCCGAGATCTTTGATGCTGAATTTTGTGTCGAGATGGGTTTTTGTATCTTGAATTTTTCTTTGATCGTTGCCGAATATGATTACGTCATCGACGTATATGAGGACTCCAACGAACACTTTTCCTTTCTTGTATGTGAGAAGTGAGTGATCCGCAAAGGATTGTTTGAAATCAAGCTCAAGAAGTACCGATGTAAATTTTTTATACCAATTCCTTGAAGCTTGTTTCAAACCGTATAGTGACTTTCTTAGCCGGCACACTTTCGTTCCTCCCCCGTGATTGTAACCATGTGGCATTTTCATATAGACTTCTTCATGTAGGTCCCCATGCAAAAATGCATTATTCACATCTAGTTGGTGAATAATCCATCCTTTCTTGATGGCAATGGCGATAACACTTCTGACTGTGACTAATTTTGCTACCGGTGCGAACGTGTCATGGTAGTCGATTCCCTCCTTCTGTGTGAATCCCTTGGCAACCACTCTCGCCTTGTACCTCTCTATTTCGCCATTTGGTTTGTACTTTATTTTGTAGACCCATTTCGAGTCTATGGCACGTTTGCCATCCGGTAATTCTTCTATGGTCCAGGTTTCGTTTTCATCAAGGGCCTTTAACTCCTTTTCCATTGCGTTTCTCCAATTTTTGTCCTGCACGGCTTGTTTAAAATCTCTTGGCTCATCATTGGAACTGATGGCCGTTAGAAAGGCTTTGTGGGAATTAGTAAAATTTTCATAAGAAACAAAATTTGCTAGAGGGTATACCGTTGAAGACTGTTGATTAGAGTCGGGATGTGCATGGTCTATTGATGGGGGAAGTTGGACTTCATAATCTTTAAGATGAGCAGGCCTCATTCTGTTCCGTTTTTCACGTCTAAAATTATCGCTTTGGGCTGTGACATTTTCAAACTGAGCAGTAGTATTAACCTCTTCTGGCCCACCAGCATTTTCAGTTTCGGTCGTGGGCTGCACTTGATGATCAATATGAGCCTCATGATTCTCAAGGCCCAAATCCTCATTTTCATTTTCTTCTTGCTCATCCAAGTGAGCATGTGGACTGTTAGTCACCAAGTCTTTCAAGTTGGCCTCTTCATTCTTATTAATTTCTTCTTCTTCAATAAAAGGATAACGAAAAATATCCTCTTGCTCGATGACTGTTTCGTTAATTTTTCTTGTAAAAGGAAATATTTTTTCTGCAAACTTCACATCTCTTGACACAACAATTTTGTCATGTTTTGGATCATAAATCTTATATCCCTTTGTCCCGTTTGGATATCCCATGAAAACCCCCGGTCTTCCCCTTATCTCAAATTTATCGCCTTTGGTCTCGGTGTTACGATAGTATGTCATGCAACCAAGAACCCGCATATGGTCATAGTTGGGCTTTTGGCCATAAAGTAACTCATATGGGGTTTTGTTGTCAATAACCTTTGAAGGCAATCTATTAATGATATAAGTGGCGGTTAGGATACACTCACCCCAAAATCGTATTGGAAGATTTGCTTCGACTTTGAGTGATCGGGCTGTCTCGAGTAAGTGTCGGTGCTTTCGTTCCACCACTCCATTTTGTTGTGGAGTGTGTGGACACGTTGTTTCCAAAATGATTCCCTCTTCCGCATAAAAGTTTAACATTTGATTCGAGGTAAATTCTCCACCGTTGTCACATCTTATTTTCTTAATGTTTCTTTCAAATTGGGTTTTAATCATTTTGTGAAAATTCACCAAGCATATGCTTGCTTCATACTTATGTTTGATGAGAAAAACCCAAACCGCCCGACTATAGTCATCGACTATTGTCAAGAAATAGCTTGCCCTTGTAAACGAAGGCGTTCTATACTTTCCCCATATATCGCAATGCAACAAATCAAAACAAGCAGTTGATTTCGAAGTACTAATGAGAAAAGGTTGTCTTGTCATTTTTGACTTAACGCAAGAATCACACAAATCACCATTGTTCTTGAAAGAAACATTATTAAGAAAACTTATTTGTGATAATTTCTCATCACCTGCATGCCCTAGTCTTTTATGCCACATATCTCCTGTTACCATCATCGCTTTCCTCCTTTCCAACATCCCCATCTCATAGAGACCATCTTTGCATCTACCCGCTCCAATCAACTTCTTCGAATGCAAACCCTGCATAACAAAGAATTCCGGGAAAAAGGTTACAGCACACTTTAAATCCCTTGAAAGCTTACTAACTGACAAGAGGTTGCACGTGAATTTAGGAACATGCAAAACTCCTTGAATTTTAGTTCCGTTTGGAAAAGTATGAAAGCCTCTTCCTTCTACCGGTATTGCATCTCCGTTTGGAATGATCACAGGGGACTCATTGATTGAGGCAATTCTTCCTTCAAGAATGTCCTTCCTGTGTGTTATGTGTTCTGTACATCCAGAATCAACAACCCATTTATTATTATTATGAAGTTTACCTGCCATGTTGGCCGAGCGTGGTGGTTCCCCTTCTCCAGCCTTCTTCTCTGGTGCAAAGTGATGTAGAAATTGTTCATATTGTTCTTTGGTCAAACCCGCAATGGGTCCTGTTTCTACTTCCACGGAGGCTGCCCTTGGCTTCCCTTTCTCACGCTTGTTTTTCCCTGGCCACCACTCTGGATAACCGATCAGTTTGAAACAACCGTCACGAGTATGCCCGTCACGACCACAGTGATCACAGTGATCTGTGGACTTTGAATCCTTTTGCCCAGTTTTATTGAAGACCTTGTTCCGGTTCATTATTGCTTGGAACGCTGCTGGTTCAACAGATGGTTTCTTCCCTCCAGTTATGTTCCTTTGTTGTTCATCTTCTGCCACCAAGTGGTAGGCATTTCCCAAAGATGGTGTGGGTTTCATGGCAAGAATCTGGGTCCTGATGATTGAGAATTCTTGGTCGAGTCCCATAAGGAACTCATAGAGTTGTTCCTTTTCACGAAGTTCATTGAGAGATTTCCCAATGCCACAGTTACAACCATCACATTTACACTTGGGTATGGGAAGAAAGGAATGTATCTCATCCCACAACCCACGTAGTTTTGTGTAGTACGCCGAGACCGTCATGCCGTCTTGCTTCGTATTCGAGATGGACTGCTTCAATTCATATGCACGAGGTGCACTTTCTTTGCCAAATCGTTCACGCAGATCTGACCACATTTCTGCAGCGGAATTTGCGTATTTAACGCTACTTCGAATCTCCTTTTCCATTGCCGCGGTAAGCCACCCTTTTATCATCGCATCACAGCGCATCCAAGCCATGTGATTGACGTTGGTTCCACTCGGTTTCTTGATGGTTCCATCCACGAAACCTATCTTGTTCTTTGCGAACAAGAAGTTTTCCATTTCTTGGGCCCAGTCAAGGTAGTTGGTGTCGTTAAGGGCGTCGTTCACATGAACCTGTCTAGGGTAGTCGGAAGGATGTAAGTAGTATGGTGATGTATGATCAGAAGCGCTTCCGTCGTTTTTGGTGTTGTTTTGGTTGGTATCATCGCCGGCCATTTTAGGGTTGGGAAAACGGCGAGGTTGTTGATTGGATTGGTTTAGATGGAGCGTGTATTCTAACACCGCTCTGATACCATATAAAATGGTTTAATGATCTGATGATATTTTACAATTGAAAATAAGGCCTAAATAAATAGGCAGATTCTATACACATGAAAAAGGAAAGGACCTAAATATATGCATGGCTCATAATTACGTGATTGAGTGATTGAGAGAAATTAGAGGGAGTGATAAATGGACTGGATTCTATAACATTCACATCCATTTAAGCAAAAACCATTGTCTAAATTTTTTGAATAAAACCATTGTCCAAAATTTTAACTTTGATGTGCACATTAAATAATTTTTTAAAAACAAGTATAACCCGACATAGTTCGAAGCACATTAATATATATTTTATAGATTGAAAGAAACTACGTCGTTTTGTTATTTGGTTTGTGTCGTTTTGACATCCAGCCATCTAAAAACAATCTCAAATGATCAACTATCAAATCAAATTTACGTATTACACCTTTACTTATTAAATATGAAATATCTATCGATTTCATTTCGAAAAAATACCATAAAAAATTGCCAAATTACGAACTAAATGAGTCCAATGCTCATGACATACATATAATTTTATAAAAAATTTTGAAACTTAATATATATTATAAAAAAATCTTATGATAATATTCCTTGCAGGTTTTTTTCTCTTGCAAAGCAAATCATTGACGGTAACAGTCTTTTGCATCATCGGTCAACTGCAGCGTTAACTTTTACGTATTTATTGTAAGAATATGTCGACGAAATGATATTCGAATTGCAAACAAAAGAAGCAAAATATTGCAATTTGACGTACGTATAATTAAAAAAATGTTTTACCCAAATATATATTTAAAGAAATTCAAATCGCGGCTATAAAATTTCTAATAACTTTAAAATAAACCACCGGGATTAAAAACATAACGTTATATTTTTTTATCTACTGCTATTTTATATAATATACTCTATTTGACAAACATTTGACTAATACCAACAACTTCTTTGATAAAAAGTATATTCACGACTACATCTTCGAATTACAAGAAAAATGAGACCAATACTGATACTCTTTTGACATACGCACGGTTTTTTTTATCTATAGTTTAAAATATATTCGCAAAGCAATTCTCAATCTATCCCTCATAGTTTAATAAAAAAAAACTTTGTAAAAGAATAGATGATTAAGAGGCTGATTATGAACCAACTTATAAATTTACTTACAAAATTATTACGAAAATACAGCTTTAAAAAACAAAAATAGATAGCGTCGTTACAAAGCACGACATTTATTACGTAAACAATTTTTGATGTTTTTTCCTTCTTTCAAGGTCAGCTATTGACGCGAACAACTTTTTGTATTATCGGTCTATACTGCACCATTAGTCCTGCATGCTCCGCCGCAACACACGAGCAATAAATCTCGTTAATTATATGAAGTGACATTCGTTTTTTTGCAAATTACTGTTACCAATTATTTAGCGTGTTCGTTTGACTAAATGACGATTGGGTCGGGCTAGAAACATCTTCATTGACCCAATGGCCCTTGCTTAATTAAATCATCTTCAATAATCAATCTTATATTCCACTTGTTTCTGGCCCATCCATTGGTGGTAATACTCCGTACTATTTAGTGTTTGGTAAAGTGCTATTTTTAGGGCATCTCATGTTTTCGTGTTTTGATCGTCACTACCAGCCGAGATGGTTCTGGAAAACGTAACGAGACGACGAGAGCCCTGTACCGTGCCTCGTGGTTTCGAGTTTTTTTTGTAGCGTTTTCCTTTTTTTTTTTTTTTTTTTTTGGTTTTTGTGTTTATTTGTGTTTTTTTGCGTGCGTTCATTGAGTTTATTTATGTTTTTTTTGTTATGCGAGAGCCTGGGCGCCAGACCCCAATATGTTACGCCAACCATTGGCTCGCGCCAAATTCCTTCGGCACTACCCTACCAGCCACCGTATCTCCAGCTCTAATTATAACGTTTATACTTCATGCATGTAATTCATTTTTTTTCTTCCAGCTTTTCTTACGGATCTTTTCAATATTATCCGAACACTTGCAAAATTGAAATATTTGTATTCAGTTGTAAATTCAAAAGATAAATAATGATTCAAAACATATCTGCTAAGCGTTAGGATTACACATATGATGTATCGATGTTGTTTACACTTGCAAGAAATAGCTTCAGGCGTCGATTGTAGTCAAAGCTTTTCTCAAGCGGTATAAGGTGGCCGCCATTCTTTATGTACTCTAACGTTGTTTTCGTCCCCAATTGTCTGCTTGGATCAACATACACTTACATTAATTACCAGAATAAATTAACAAAAAACATATATGTAAATTTTTGGGATATGATCTTACGTTTTCATGGTTTTAGCAAGCTCAAGGCTGAATATCCTGTCCTCCTCACCCCACAAGATATGTATCCTCTGCAACACCGTGTAATAATATAGATGAACACAGTTAACCATAAATTTAATCAAAATCACATTTTATTAAACACGATCTTAGCTATAGCGTAATATAATGCAAAACCTGCGAGTAGCTGATATCTGCAGTTTTGATAGCATCTTCGTCTGGAACGACCAGAGCTTCCAAGAATTCGCCTCTTTCTTTCCGGTTTTTGAACATCGTCTAGATATATAACAGCAAAATAACCTTAAAACAATCAAAAGACTTTGGAGTTTGGCCTAATGGAAGTGTATCATGTGTCCATTGACAAATGTGTAAGAAATTAGGTGGTGTAAATGGTATAAAGCCATAGACGTGGCTATTTGTGTTCCATATTTAGATCACTTGAGTTACTGAACACATAAGAAGTGACATTTTTATATCAGTATTTAATCATCTTATCGTTAATACAGGTGACCTAAATGACTGTTTTTTTTTATAAACGAAGTGACTTGAACGTCGCGTTCAATAAGTTGAATGATACATACGCCATTTTATAAGTTTAACGATCTAAATGTCGTGTTCATTAAGTTCGATAAGCTAATATGTGATCAAGAAATTAGCTCACTTAGCTTACTTATAATTTATGTATGTGGCATATATATGCTGAATGAACATGAGAGGAAAACTAAGAATATAATACCTCAAAAAGACCACGATAAACGAAACTAGGAATCCAGGGAAGTTTCCAATACTAAGCATCCTCTTAAAACCCTCCATTGTTTCTGGCAACAACATTTCTGCCCAACTAGATACACCACATAGCTTTAACGATTCTTGGCTAAGGGACTCAGTTAACTCGATAACACTACCAGTAACCACGAGAGAATGCACCAACTTTGGGTACAACTTAGCCATTTCAAATCCAACCATCCCACCATAACTTAGCCCAACCAAATTCACCTTTTCCACTCCAAGTATTTGCATCCCCTTAGCCAAAAACTCGGCCTGAAAGCTAACAGACCTCTCGGTTCTGTCAGTGGTTGAGCCACCAAAGAATAAGAGGTCTGGCACATAGACCGAGTAGTTTCTGGTTAAGGCCAAGACTTGTGCAAACCAAACAAAGATACCGTCCATTGCAAAACAATGGACGAAAAGCACAGCCGGCTTCTTGATTTGTTTGCTTGTCGGCTTTTCATCAACGTTCATGATTGTTTCTTTTGGAACCCATATGTTCATGATAGTACCTGGTTCTATTTCTATGGTTTTGAGTCTTAGTCCTGCAAGATTTATAATTCCATGCAGTAGACTAGTTAACAATGCGAACAAGAACCCCATCTCACACACAGATTATCACAAACTTGACGAGATTATATAGATTGAACCATGCCCCACACATATAATGGTGAAAGTGATATGATATTTCCATTCTAAATATAAAACATCAAATGCTGACATGGTAGCCCATACGGCCATTCAACTTTTATGACTTCTTAAATGAGGTTTTGCAAAAATGGATCTTTGCCACAAAAAGAAAAAAAAAGGCTTTACTACATTAAGTTCTTTCAGTTTTCTGGCATTTCCATTAGTGTCGAAAAATATTTTTATACTCAATAGAGTGGTTTAATAACTTTAATAACTCTATCTCTCAAACAAAATCGTAGTTGTTTTAAGAGAAGAAACCGTCGGTCGTGGATTGTTTAAACCAAGGTCCAGTTCACGGGCTTAACCGGAACAATAGTAAAATACAACTGGCTAATTTGAATTGCACCAAAGGGCGTACTGAATCGCATATAAACATGAACAAAGTAAACAATCAAACCTAACTGCATGCCCAAAGTATTAGTATTAACTGAATTTTCTTAAATATTTGTGATGAATTTTCATATAAATTTTCATCTGATCTTCTATACTTCTAGATTCAGTTAAGTTATCGTACATATTATAAAAGGGTATAAAAGGATTCATTTCTTCGGAAAAAAGGCAACTCATAGAAAAGGGTAATTGGCACAAAAATGTCCATACGTATTACCATACGTATTGAAGTTATATTGAAGCTCTTCTACAAAAATGTCCCTTCCCCTGCCAATATCCGGCCATGCGTATTCAGTTTTGTAGATGATCACTTGACACTCTGGATACAACTAAGGATGGAAACCCATATTTCATGTTCGGCTTACAATTAAGAAAATGGTCCATCATCACTTGTATCAAGGTTTAAGCAAAAATGGAACCCCTATGAAACCCTAATTACGTGGCCTTTTCATAGTGTTGTTCCACCAATGGCAGCTCACCATTACATTTCATTAAACCTAGGGCGGACCTATAGCTTATGTTCGGGTGGCGGCGCCCCCCATGGTTAAACCAAAACGACGAGATTACAGTGTAATTTTTCTTCAATTTCATGTGTTTTTTTACAATGCCCCCCACTCGAAACTCAAATTGCCCCCACTCACACACTAAAGTCTAACATTTAACACTCGAAAACCTAGAAATGGTCCATTTTTAAGTTAAAATACTCGATTTTTTATTCGAATTTTAGTTTTTTTACATTACTATCGTCAATTTTTTTTTACCCCCATTATTGAATTTCCTGCGTCCGCCATTAAGGAGATGCCCTTATATTTGTAATTTGTTAGCTTTTTAACATTGGGTTGTTAAATGAATAATTAATGAGAAAATTTATTTTGCATCCTTGTTGTTTAGTGAAAACCAAGGGACAAATTCTTACCCTTCATCTATTTTTGATCTAATGGTAGAGATTAACCTGAGATTTAAAAAAAAACCGAAGGGGTCATTTTTTTCAAAACGTCCAAAAGTTGAAAATATGGGCGGAGGTACCAAATATGTAAATATGACGGAGTAATGAATTATCACTAGTGATATCTCACTAGCGAAAATCAATGAAATATCACTGTTGACAAAAGAATGAAATATCACTGGGATATTACGCAGTAACTATGTTAATGAAATATCACTAGTAATGTTTCATTGATTTATCTCTAGTGATATTTCATTGTTTTTATCATTAAAGAAATATCACTTGTGATAACTGATTTTCGTCATATTTAAAATTTAGTCATTCCGCCGTTTTTTTTTGCAAATATTAGACATTTTGGCAAAAATGGTCCCTCCGTGTTTTTTTAATCTTAGGTAATGGATGGCTAGGATTTGTCCCTTAGATTCCAACAAAAACAAGTTTCTAAAATAACCGGACTCATAATTAATACGTTAGAATAAGACGTGAGAGCATCAACAATGTAAAGTTTAAGAAAAGCTTTGAAACATCATGGAAAGCTTTATTATCAATTAAATTCGCATTTTTGGACAAAAGGTTTTTTTCGATAATATTTATTACATCAAAAAACACTTAAATATAAAGGATGTGGGTGAGTTTCACATCTGACATATGTATTGAGTTCACATCCCGTTACATATGAAAACTACATCCTTAAAAGAAAATAAATGAAGGTTGTCCAGGAGGATATTGTTTCTTCCATTGTTTTCAAAGACTCTTATCCTATAATCTGACGATTTCACAGCCAAAACATATCAATATCCACATACTCAACTACATCCTCGTCATCATCCTTACTTGAGTATTCAACCATTTTTCAGGAACCGACTACCCTTCACAAAAGTAAATGTCCCCTTAATAATGCTTCTTTTCATCTTATCAATTTTAGAAATGATACGAGTATCACTATATTTCGCATGAAGAGGGCCTTTCACGCCAAAAATCCACCCGAAAGGTCATCCAAACATACCAACTTAGAAGTTCCCATATTTGTACGCAAATCATCATCATTTTCAACCGAATTAAGCGCATAAACATAATTTGAGTAACTAACCTCTTTACTACGACATGCATCCTACTTATTTATACCACTAGAAGTGGTATTCTTCTTGTGAACCGGTCTAAATTTCTTATTGACAGGTTTAAAGTTCACCTTAGGTCCAACTGAGAGACCCTTTGCAGCTTGCTTAGGCTTATCAGTTTGCTTATGCTTCTTTGTAGCAACCAACCAACACACCTTGATCTCAGTGTTAACCTAACTCACTGATGTGGAAGACACTTTGAAAATGAAGCAGGTATATGTGAGACCCCCAAAATCTGACATGGAACAACTAGGCAACGAGGGGGTAACACGTCATAGTACAAGAAACAATGAATTACATTTCATACAAAGCTGACGAAATAAAAACATGTACATTACATCATAAAAGGTCAGAGTTTTTAAACATAGGTCCCAGAGTTTTAAAAGCGGAAAATTATATTATTTCGTCTCGATTTATAACATAAAGTTGCCCAAAAGATTAAATAAACTTATGATAGTTTATATGAAACCAATCTTTCAAAAACATCACCGAAATCTCCAAGCTGCGATAATATCCTGCGGGCTCCCATCCAAGCAAAGCTAAGTATAATACCTGAGATTAAACATGTAAAATCGTCAACATAAAGTTGAGTGATATTCATAGGTTTAGCAGTAAAGGTGTGGAACACAAGCATTCAGTTGTAAAACAAGTAGTGTGGAGTATGGTTATATACGTCAACCATAGTCCAAAACCATTATTATTGTTGTTCAGTTCATGAACCGAAGCTTAACTCAATGTAAGTTCCTCTAGGGAGTATTCAGCCTAAATACTCAAGTAAATAAACGAATATCAGTGCATCAAGGTACTTGAGACGGGGATTGTCAATCCCGATAGATCCACCCACGACATTCACGCTTAGTACTCGAAATTAACAGTTCATGATCGGGAGAGGAAACTTAAGGCTAGACTAAAAAGCAATAATAATAATGAAAACCTGAGAATCATACGTGTTCTGGATAGCATACAAGTTCTTGGTAGCATACAGTTTTTAAATGGTTGTGTTCCACCATGTAAAATCTCACCCCGTGTTTAGAAACCATGTACAAGTAAAAAGGGGCTATGAACTCACCTTAGCCACGAGGTAATTCAATCACGGTACTCAGCAGTTGAGTAGAAACAATGTAGTGAGACGATCACCGACGATATGGATGCCCGGGAAACACGAAAACCGCAACCTATCAAAATAAGGCGCGCGTTAAGACTCGAACTCAAATATCGATATATACTAAGTATAATATGACTCAAATGTTTTCCAAAGTATTCATGTTTCAAAACCATTGACACGAACCAAATGAAACCATTTATCCAAAGTTAATCGTTAAAACACTTGAACACTTGAAAATGACCCGTTATACGACGCCAAGTCAACGCAAGTCAAACTATCCTATAACCTAACTTGGACCAGTAGCTAAGTCATTTATATAATGACTAAGCACTTAAGTAAGTCACCATGTCCGATGGTGAACACTCAAACTCACGCAACACAAGCATTGAACTAAGTGTCCAAAATAAAAATCAGCAAGTACACCCCGAGTGTACACACCGATCTACCCTATCTAGACACATCCGTTTTACATGAAAATTGGTGTCAAGATCACTTATAACCTGTATAAGACCTCACCAAAATTTGAGCCAAAGTTCACACTTTAAAATCCATCAGCTCGACACTTTACTCGACTCCAAATTTTGGGACAGATTTGTAAACTTTTTTTGTAACACCGTTTGGACCACTTTAAAAATATTATCTCGACAATCCGTCTTTTGAAGCCACTACTAGACTCATCAAACTCAGTTTGTAAACTTTGAAAGTATCAACTATATAACCAAGCCTAAAGTCCCCGAGAGTCGACCCAAAATCAGCCACAATTTCTGATTGTGCCGACTTGCGTCTCCCGGTACACGAAAACTAAAACTAGCATAACTTTTGACTCGTAATGACTTAGAAGCTCTATCTTATACCAAAACGACCGTCTCGGAAAACTCTACAACAATATCAAATAATCTCAGTCTTTCAAAGACCTTAAATCCACGAAACAATCTGTTTAAAGCTGCTGTCCCAAATTAGCCTTTTAGAAAACATGACAAATCAAATTTTCAACCAAAACCACTCATTCCTATACCTATAGAATCATCAAACTATCATACCCATCATCCAAACACTCCTAAAAACACGTGCATGTAAAATCTAACAAAATCAAAGATTAAAAATAAGACTTTTAAGGATTAAAATGTGATGATCATACCAAAAACAATGCATGCAAGATGATTTAAACGTCAATCCACCATGGATTTATAAAATCTTCATAACTTGATGCATGTAAGTGATTTGTGTATCATTGGAATCACCATTGGATTTTAGGGATGGGACTTTAATTTTTTTTGGCTAATTCAAGTTGGATGATGATGAAATTTGGGGGGTTTGGTGTTTGGTCTCACGGCAAGAACAAAGAGAAAAGGGTGGGGTGTGTTTTTTTTGTTAAAAAATGGTGTATGTGTTTGAGTGGGAGTAAAAATATGAATTTATATGGTGGTTTAAGTGAAGGGACCAATATTGCCAACTTTGAAAGTTGTGGACCTAAAAACAATTAATAGTTTTTAAGGGTAGAAAATGGTTATTGGTAAATATTGAAAATATTTACGGGGCTCGGGTTTCGTACAAATACTTTTCAAAAGCTACAATGCATCATAAAAATGATTATATGATTTCTCGACACGACTTAATACGTAATTAAAACGAAATCGTAAAAAATATTAATTATCGAAACAATCGATAAATAAACGTAAACTTTTGGGCATCCGTCGGTATCACGATCACTAGGAATTCTCGTTGTACATTGATTTTGAACAAACTCGTTGTAAAACACACGCGGGTGATTTTAAATCAAAAACTTTGATTTAAATTAAATATGGAAAAATAAAAGAAAATTTTTATAATTCCATACAAAGTATTTATCGATGATCAGAAAAATACTTAAAAAGTATAATTTTAAAAATCTCAGGATTTACATATAGAATACAAGAAAATGAAATACGTTGAAAATTCAGAAACACGAATAAAAGAATAAAATAATGGTGGGAAAGTACGGGTTCTCACAGTCTTCCCCCCTAAAGGAACTCTGGTCCCCAGAGTTCTCCTGAAAACAGTAGAAGATGCAAACAAGAGGGGGTACAAAGTGTAGAACAGTTTCATTGCTTCCCAGGTAATTTCCGCATCACGACGAACCTTAACAATTGAAACTCACTATGCTTCAGTTTCTTAAATCCTTTTCGTATAACTTTTCAGTCTCGGATTAGTATATCGATCTTTCAATACGAAGATACATCAAGAGATAGAGTTGTTGGAAATACGTGCGATAAACTAACAAGAATGAACACAAGAATCGCTTAAACAGGCAGAATGCGATAAAATGAACCAAGATTGTAAATCAACAAGGGGGTCACAAGTCGTGCAACTGTAAAACATTACAATCTTAAAACGTAACAATCCAGTTACAAAATAAATATAAGGGAATAAAAATGAATAACATATTATCAATTAAAATACAAGCTGTCATAGTCAGTTTTCTAGTATTTTGGTATTACTTTAAAACTTAGTTTTAAATATTTTCTTTATTAAAAGAAAATTTTGCAAGGTGTAGTGATTTAAAAATCGACTCTATATAAAATGAGTGGTTAAACAGTTGTCAAATCTTTTTCTTGATGAGGACTTCAAGGTAAAAGTAACTCAGTTCAAATAGTTATTTTGATCAACTTAAGAGCTTTTCGGGTGACTACATGAAATTTTCGTTAAAAACTCAGGTTTATCGTTACCATTAAGAAAAATTAGATTTTCTAAGTTATTTAGAATCATTGTTAGAAATTATCAATTAATTTAATAATTTCATTAGGTTGACAGTAAAGTATGATAAAATCAATTACTTTAAAAGATACAACTTGATATCCTTTTTAAATACTAGTTGTAAATTTACCAAAGAGGATGTATAGATCCGGTACTTAACTTGAAACAGTTATTTTGGTAATTTAAACATTTGATATAATGTATAAAACGTTCTTAAAGCTTAATAAAAAAAAATTAGAAATCCAAGAAGGCAATTAAGGTATCAAATGCAAAACACGTAACATTTCTGGTTTTCAGAAAGTGACAAAATAGCAAACGATTATGAAACGAATATCGATCAACAATTAGTATACAAGCAATAGCACGAGGGAATAAAACGGAAGTCGTATCAATTCTTAACGAACATGATAGAATAGATGCATCGATGATAAGGATAGTAAGAAACAAGGATTATAGCAAGATTAATTCACGAGTGCGGTTGGCGTCACCAATAACAGCTTATTAAGTTCTCACTGGTCGATACACGATCGAAAGAGAAAAGCCACACAATAAATTTTCAAATCAAAGAAAATTCTTAAGAAGTTACTTTAGAGTAAATTCAGTAAAATGAAAACATTAGCAATGAAAGGCGAAATCAACACATGGTTCACACGAACAAATTTCAAGACGATAAAGTCTAACACACATCATGACAAATACACGCAATCATCGTTCACGTCCAGTCATAAATCATTATATGCGTCCAGAGGCGTTTCAAAGATCTACCAAAATAGATAAAGAAGATCGATCGATGAAGAGGCATAATAACGTTGAAACTTTCAGGTCAGGTATCAATGGTAAGAATTTAGGCAAATGGTAACGAAAATCGTATCATGAGGATGATGAGGTAACAAGTAAGCAATGATCGTCGAGTATGGAAATATGTGCTTGAGGCATGTACTTTGTTCAAGAAAAGATAAGGGTTCATATGTGTATGTCGTGAATTATTGCTACTCTCATAAGGTGCAAAAGTTTTCAAAACTTTATTTTATCAAACTTTTTAAGGAACATAGTTAAAAAGTTGATTGTTCAAATATTTAAGGTGACTACTATTCGGCCTTGCATGGCTCCTTCTAAATTAAGCATAGGTGATCAGGCCATGCATAATTTAGGACTAGCAACGCGATGCTCATCTTCGTCAAACCAGTATTACAGGTCATATTATTTAAAATATGTATGTAATGCCATTTGTAAAAACAGAAATCAAAATAGTTTATGAAACTATTCGCCAATAAGTTACTGGCTAGATATTTAATTCAACAATTGAAATGTTACAAGATTCTTTACAAGACCCAAGGTAGAACAATTTGTGAGAATACATTGTAAAATTAATATAATTAATTTTATTAGATATCATTCAATTATTTAAGAAATCCCAAATGAAACGTTTTGTACAATGATTTGCAAACAATATCTGTTTGAGTTATATGGTAACATGACAATAGTTTATAAAGTAGTGAGTGGGTTACAAGAGGGAAATAAGGAGCAGTTCAAGGCAATCAATGAAATGGTTACAAGATGCTAAGGTTTCAAGAGGTTTAGCAGGAATCGTCGGGAGACACATGTCAAGATGATAACGAACGATGAAAATAAGAACTTCAACCTCGGTCCAAATCTGTGGTACGATAGAAGCAAAGAAAGACAACGTAGAATGACAAATAAGTCATATATAAAAGAAAGGATAAAGGAATCCGTATGTGTGCACATCGTGATTAATTTGACAATAATATACTTTTAAGAAAGTAGTGCATCAGTTAACCAATAGTACAATTATTCCAAAAGGTTTCTATATTAGGAAGTTACCGAATTTTCAGAAGTTCAAGATCTATGTATATGTATGACCGAATTCAAAGTTACTATTTTATATTTGTTCAAACGCAATCATTTCTTTTAGTTTGCAAAATATCATTAGTTAAAGATTTACGAGCTCAAACGAACTCAAAAACGCTTGAAATCATATTTTTAAAGTCTATCAGTTTTGACTTTCGGGTTTGACTAGACCAATTAACTCACTAAACGATATTCTAAGACTCAAAATCTAATGCATTTCGATGTAAAACAATGTTTTGAACAACTTTCTAGTTTTACCCGAGACTTGAAACGGAATAAAAATGGACGAAAATGTCCTTGTATTAAATGTGTCAACAAAATGATATTTTAGCATTATTCAGAAAATAACTTCTTAGATTTTACAATCTCAAATGAGCGTAACTTGCTCGATTTTAAAGCTTACTGGTCAAATTTTATGTCCTAAACGGACGTCTCAAAATGTAGAAATATATATTTTTATGTCTAAGGTTATAAAAATATTTTCTCGACACTGTTAAATTTCCTGTAAAGTTTCTGTACAAAGTATATTTTTCGACACAGCTTGAAATTAAATCCAAATTTCATGATAACTCAAAATTAATGTATACACAAGACTTGTGGATTCCATAAAGACGAAAGAAGATAAACTGTATAATTAATCATGTAAAGAAAACACAGTATAAAATGGTTCAAAAATGCCAACGGTAATCTGAGAGATAAAAAACAAAGCATATCATCCGTGTCTTCGGCTGCAAGATGCAATGCAGTAAGGTCTCCTGGCGGCGTGATTTTTCCAAAATCACAAGACATACCGAGAAAGAAACAAAATATTAACAAGTCACACTCCTGAGGCGAGGAGGTTTAATGAAAAAGGGAGGATACAAGTAGGATTGTATTCCAAACAATTGTCACATAATAAATGACGATCATGTGTTCAAGGTACAACGGATGTTGTAAGTCGAAATCGAAACGTAGAATGGTCAATGAAATAAGATGTAATCCATGTACAAGTGTCGTGTAAAACGGTGGTGTAAAGGTAAATCAAGATTATGAAAACCCACAATATTAATCAGGTACTGATTCAACGAATACTTCAAGATGTGTGACTCACATGATGTCCTTTAGTCTTTCCCGGAGACACATTGAGCTACACAATGGTCTATAGACTAGACATTCAATTACGAATGGTCGGAAAGAAAATCTGCGTATCTAAATAGATATTTTAATAGAATTAAACAACGAGTGCAACACATACGGTAGTAGAATGAAAATAAGAAGTTTCGTCGAAAACAACACTTATTCGATCCCGAACAATGGTATCTCGAGAGTATGCACAACATGTAACAGCGAGTCGAGAAAAACATATGATTTAAAATGAACGAGCATATGAAGTCAGTCGTATCATGCACAAATGAAATAGCAATAGTACTCAGAAGAATGAGTATGAAAAGTCGGCAGTACATGCGCTCTGAATACAAGTATGTAACGTCATATCGATATAAAATCATTGTAATAAGATTAAGTCACAAGAATAAGAATTCAAGAAATATAGTATAGGCGGATGTAATCACAGTAATATCGAATGATAATCCATGAAGCACAAGGCTTTGAAAAGACACAGTAATTATCGTCATCAGGGTAACGTAATATTTCAACATGTAATCAAGAGATGAAACACTATAACGATAATTAAACGTAAATAATAAGGATTAGAGAGTTACCCGCGTAGATATCGAACAACAATGGCAGATTCTGTGATTGACACTTAAAACATGAATTTTTTTTTTGAGCTTTCGGTTATAGACTAATTTTTGAAAATGACTCAGTTCCCTATAACCAGGCTCTAATACCACTCTGTGAGACCCCTAAAATCTGACATGGAACAACTAAGCAACGAGGGGGTAAAACGTCATAGTACAAGAAACAATGAATTACAGTTCATACAAAGCTGACGAAATAAAAACATGTACATTACATCATAAAAGGTCAGAGTTTTTAAACATAGGTCCCAGAGTTTTTAAAGCGGAAAATTATATTATTTCGTCTCGATTTATAACATAAAGTTGCCCAAAAGATTAAATAAACTTCTAATAGTTTATATAAAACCAATCTTTCAAAAGTATCACAGAAATCTCCAAGCTGCGATAATATCCTGCGGGCTCCCATCCAAGCAAAGCTAAGTATAATACCTGAGATTAAACATGTAAAATCGTCAACATAAAGTTGAGTGATATTCATAGGTTTAGCAGTAAAGGTGTAGAACACAAGCATTCAGTTGTAAAACAAGTAGTGTGGAGTATGGTTATATACGTCACACATAGTCCGAAACCATTATTATTGCTGTTCAGTTAATGAACCGAAGCTTAACTCAATGTAAGTTCCTCTAGGGAGTATTCAGCCTAAATACTCAAGTAAATAAACGAATATCAGTGCATCAAGGTACTTGAGACGGGGATTGACAATCCCGATGGATCCACTCACAACATTCGCGCTTAGTACTCGAAATTAACGGTTCATGATCGGGAGAGGAAACTTAAGGCTAGACTAAAAAGCAATAATAATAATGAAAACCTGAAAATCATACGTGTTCTGGATAGCATACAAGTTCTGGATAGCATACAGTTTTTAAATGGTTGTGTTCCACCATGTAAAATCTCACCCCGTGTTTAGAAACCATGTACAAGTAAAAAGGGGCTATGAACTCACCTTATCCACGAGGTAAGTCAATCACGGTACTCAGCAACTGAGTAGAAACAATGTAGTGAGACGATCACCGACGATATGGATGCCCGGGAAACACACCGCAACCTATCAAAATAAGGCGCGCGTTAAGACTCGAACTCAAATATCGATATATACTAAGTATAATATGACTCAAATGTTTTCCAAAGTATTCATGTTTCAAAACCATTGACACGAACCAAATGAATCCATTTATCCAAAGTTACTCGTTAAAACACTTGAACACTTGAAAATGACCCGTTATACGACGCCAAGTCAACGCAAGTCAAACTATCCTTTAACCTAACTTGGACCAGTAGCTAAGTCATTTATATAATGACTAAGCACTTGAGTAAGTCACCATGTCCGATGGTGAACACTCAAACTCACGCAACACAAGCATTGAACTAAGTGTCCAAAAAAATCAGCAAGTACACCCCGAGTGTACACACCGATCTACCCTATCTAGACACATCCGTTTTACATGAAATTTGGTGTCAAGATCACTTATAACTTGTATAAGACCTCACCAAAATTTGAGCCAAAGTTCACACTTTAAAATCCATCAGCTCGACACTTTACTCGACTCCAAAATTTGGGACAGATTTGTACACTTGTTTTGTAACACCGTTTGGACCACTTTAAAAATACTATCTCGACAATCCTTCTTTTGAAGCCAATACTAGACTCATCAAACTCAGTTTGTAAACTTTGAAAATCAGTAGTATCAACTATCTAACCAAGCCTAAAGTCCCCGAGAGTCGACCCAAAATCAGCCACAATTTCGGATTGTGCCGACTTGCGTCTCCCGGTACACAAAAACTAAAACTAGCATAACTTTTGACTCGTAATGACTTAGAAGCTCTATCTTATACCAAAACGACCCGTCTCGGAAAACTCTACAACAATTTCAAATAATCTCAGTCTTTCACAGACCTTAAACCCACGAAATAATCTGTTTAAAGCTGTTGTCCCAAATTAGCCTTTTAGAAAACATGACAAATCAAATTTTCAACCAAAACCACTCATTCCTATACCTATAGAATCATCATACTATCATACCCATCATCCAAACACTCCTAGAAACACTTGCATGTAAAATCTAACAAATTCAAAGATTAAAAACAAGACTTTTAAGGATTAAAATGTGATGATCATACCAAAAACAGTGCATGCAAGATGATTTAAACGTCAATCCACCATGGATTTATAAAATCTTCATAACTTGATGCATGTAAGTGATTTGTGTATCATTGGAATCACCATTAGATTTTTGGAATGGGACTTTAATTTGTTTTGGCTAATTCAAGTTGGATGATGATGAAATTTGGGGGGTTTGGTGTTGGGTCTCACGGCAAGAACAAAGAGAAAAGGGTGGGGTGTGTTTTTTTTGTTAAAAAATGGTGTATGTGTTTGAGTGGGAGTAAAAAAATGAATTTATATGGTGGTTTAAGTGGAGGGACCAATATTGCGAACTTTGAAAGTTGTGGACCTAAAAATAATTAATAGTTTTTAAGGGTAGAAAATGGTTATTGGTAAATATTGAAAATATTTACGGGGCTCGGGTTTCGTACAAATACTTTTCAAAAGCTACAATGCATCATAAAAATGATTATATGATTTCTCGACACGACTTAATACGTAATTAAAACGAAATCGTCAAAAATATTAATTATCGAAACAATCGATAAATAAACATAAACTTTTGGGCATCCGTCGGTATCGCGATCACTAGGAATTCTCGTTGTACATTGATTTTGAATAAACTCGTTGTAAAACACACGCGGGTGATTTTAAATCAAAAACTTTGATTTAAATTAAATATGAAAAAATAAAAGAAATTTTTTTTAATTCCATACAAAGTATTTATCGATGATCAGAAAAATACTTAAAAAGTATAATTTTAAAAATCTCAGGATTTACATATAGAATACAAGAAAACGAAATACGTTGAAAATTCAGAAACACGAATAAAAGAATAAAATAATGCTGGGAAAGTACGGGTTCTCACAGTATAAACAAGATTTAACAAGAAATGTTATTCAAATCATCTTGCATTGCTTCATTCAATAAAAAGGAAAGACTTTATATAGCCTTAGACAAAATGTGGGAAACACAAAACCAGGAATAAATGAATACATACTACTTAGTTATGGTTATCCTCAAGACTCGTATGTAAAACAGGCTTACTCTCCTAGTCTATCTTTAATACTCGGTCCTAGTACATACGCATTCAAACTACTTTAATTAATCAAAATACTAAGATACTAAAATACCGATTCATTCAAGATTAAACCCCACATTCACCCCATCTTGAATCTTTCACGGTCTCAGATCTTACGTTTCATAATCACGAATACGGTCTCTTTCTCAGTTCCACAGTCTTCTTAATCTCACGTCGAAACCCACTTTCCTGCCATGATCATCACGATCATTCTTTCTTCTCTTGCTTTTTGCTTGTCTTCCTAGCCCTTGCTGCTCGTCACTCTTTTCTACTTGATGCCTTTCTCGTTCTTGTTACTTGCTTATCGAATCTTGCTTGTCGACTCTTCCTTGCTGACTCTTGGTTGTCGAATCTTTCTTACGATTGTTCTTGTTTGCTACTTGCTACAAATACGAAACTTTCTACTTGTTATCGTTGTCTTGCTTGCCACTTACTATACATTATGCGAAAACCTTCTTGCTTGCTAACTTGCTCTTGCTTTCTTTCTTTTACCAAGTGATCAACCTGGCTGCTTGCTTTCTTTCCTTTTTCTGGCCTTGTTTTTTTTATTGTTCTTGCTGTGATTTCTTTCAAATTTATTGCCTTCCAAAAAACATTGTTTTTGCTATCTTTCTGCTGCCTTTTCTTGCTACCTTTCTTGGTTCGTTATCTTGTTATCTTGCTACATTCTTTCACATTTCTTCTTTCTAGTTTTATTCTTTCAAACACTTCATGCTGCGTTCTTGTTGCGTTTTTCTTGTCACCCATTGTGATCAAGAAACTTGTTGAATTCCTTCCGTCTTTCTCTGCCAGATTACATTACATGTAATCGTCCATTTCTTTCTTTCCACACATCGGGTATGAACCCTGTGGCTCAGATACCAAGTGTAGAAATCAGCCAACACAACTGATGTAGGAGACACTTTGAATATGGAACGTGTATAAACAAGATTTAACGAGAAGTGTTACTAGAATCACCTTGCATTGCTTCATTAAATAAAAAGGAAGGGCTTTATATAACCTTACACAAAACGTGGGATATAAAAAATCAGGAACAAACTAATACATACTACTTAGTCATGGTTATCCTCATAAATTGTATTTAAAACCGACCTACACTCCTAGTCTATTCTTAATACTCGGTCTTAATACATACCCATTCAAACTACTTTAATTAATCCAAATACTGAGATACTAAAATATTGATTTATTCAAGATTAAACCCAACATTCTTCGCATTCTTCACCCCCTCAGGTCTCATAGCCTTAGAAAATTCATCAAACATGTGACAAAAAATCCTATAACTAGCACATATAGGAGGATTCAACTCATATGTCACACAGATACTGCACAAATAGACTCCATTATCTTTAAGTTTTTCTATATTTACCACAATAGTATCTTTTAACTCAAAGTCAACATGAAGTTTAATCCTTTCTCTATCATAGCTTGACCTACCACACGATTGCTTACACATATGAGAAGTGGAGTAGTCCATCATCAAAGGAGTAACAAGTTTGGTAGATATTGCACTTAAACCATCCTTACTAAACAATGTCACAGGGACACCATGCAATTTAACCGAAACAAAAATATTACCAACATCCTCTTTAAGTGTGTATATATATATATATATATATATATATATATATATATATATATATATATATATCGGTATTCGATCTTTTTAGAATAACCGGGTTATTTCGAATAAACCAAGGATCATTTTCAAGCCTAGCATTCATACCTTCCATATTGACGAGTTAAGGATCGGTTTCACTAGTCAAAATTTACTTCAAGTGTTCATAACATAATTAGAAACAACAGGGTATGCCACTCGTCTACCAAAGAAGAAACCATACTTTTCACTAATAAGTAGAGATACGACATGCTAAACTACTGTATGGGCTTGGCCCAATTAAAACTATGTTATACATGCAATACAAGTCCACTAACGCCCCCACCACAATTGGAGCGAGAGGAGAATAAAGAGCCAACTGGCCCAAAACTCATCAAATAATGTAGAAAGAATTCGTCTAGAGAAAAATGTCGGCATACCGATAACGTGAAAAAACATGAAAAACGGAAAGGTGTCCGGTAGAAACTTGATCCCGAACAAAGTAAATTTCAATCTCGACGTGAACGAATAATCGGGCGTTCATAACCGTAAATGAACGGACAAGACTTTGTTCATGTTCGTTCATTTAACTAAACGAACATAGAATGTTTTTCATGTTCGTCCATTTAATAAATAGACGAACATAAGCGAACTTCTACCAAACAATTCATGAAATATTCACTAAACGTTCAATTCGTTTACAAGTCTACTTGTCAAGATATTTTGAGTTGAAATATATGTATGAAAAATTAATAGGAAGATATATCGTTTCTCTTAACCATGATAGTGGTGTGGGTGTCACAAGATCGATTGAAAAATCACAGAACTTCATAAGCAAAAAATAACAATAAAATGATATGGCGTACAATGATGAATTAATCTAACAAAAATTAAACTTGTCAAAAACATGAATTGAAAGTGTAGAAAAACTAAATTTGATTATAGAAAAACTAGATTTGATTGTATAAAAACTTAAAAAAAAACTATATGGAATTGAAATAATTGAATCGATTACAATTAATCAACCACAACTCACCAGTGCTTAAACATATGTGAGTGTATTATCTATTTGATAATAATCTAACCGTACAATAAAACCAAAGTTACAACTAATCAAGATGATCAAACAATTATAGTTACACTTTTGAGAGAGAGAGAGATAGAGAGAGAGAGAGAGAGAGAGAGAGAGAGAGTATGTGTTGAGCTCCAATCATTAAATAGGGCTTTCATACATAACACTTCTGTTGGGAATAAATTATAAGCCAGTTTACTTGAGCGCCGACAAGAGTAAAACAAGCGTTGACAGAAGCAAAACAAATGCTGACAGCTTAAGCGTTGACAAGATAAAGTCAAGCGTTGATACATTGAAGACAAGCACTGATGGGAAGATATACTCTACGCGTTTATTGTATTCTAGATTACTTCTAGTAAAGATAGGAACAACAATGTATTTTCTATATTTATCTTTACCTAGAATAGCTGATACGTAGATTATTGTACAAGGCTTCTTATGTCTATAAAATAAGACCTTTAGGTTAATGTTCAATATAAGTTTTCATTCGTAAACTACTTTCATTGTAAGCAAGTTTGATATCATTAATCAAAGTGAAAGTTTGTTTATATCTTGTGTGTTCTTGTTTAAGTGTTAATTCCGCATAACACTTAGATTATCATAAACATATACAAAGGTTTCTCTAAGTGTATTACTTGATCTAATCTCGTATATATAAAGCAAAATCGATCTAAGTTTGGGATCAACAAGTGGTATCAGAGCTTGTTGAGGAACTTTTGATCTTAAAGAACACAAGAACCCTAAAAATCACCAAAACCCTAATTTTCTCAAAAACCCTAACAACATCATGTCAAATTCAGAACTAACCTCCTCCTCCTCACCTTTACCAAACATCAAGATTCCCATGCTTGATGCAACCAACTTTGAATTGTGGAAATTCAACTTTGAGCAATATCTAGGGATCTATGACTACACACTCTGGGAGATTATTGAATATGGAAACACATTCAATAAAGCCCAAAAGATTGCTGATGCTATTTCTGGAAGAGCAGCTGTTGCTAGATGTTCTGAAGAAGATAAGAAAGAAAAGCCTTAAGATGGTAGAGCTGTGTCTGCTGAAGACATAACAAAGAAAAGGGTTGACATGAAAACCCTAAATATTCTGAAACTCTCGTTGGGACAAGAGAACCAGCATAAATATAGAGGTTATGAATCTGCTAAAGACCTTTGGGAAGCTCTTGAAGTTGCATATGGTGGCAATGCAGACACTAAGGAAGAGAAGAAGAAGCAACTCATGCATGATTATGCTGTCTTCAAGGCTCAACCTAATGAAAAGCTTAGCAGTGTGAGAAGCAGATTGCTTGATATTACAAGCAAATTGTCCTTCATGGGGACACAACTTGGTGATGTTGACATCAATGCTACTTTTCTTAAAAGTCTTGGTGAGGCATGGAAGATTGAGGCAAGATCTATTCTTGCCAATAATACTTACAAAAGTTCTACGTTTGATGACATCTACAACAAACTGAGGCTGCTGGAAGATGAAACTCTTTTAGAGCATGGAAGCAAGTCTACCAACAGTAACATGGCCTTCTTCTCTCAAAGTGAAGGTCAATTCAATCAGAAGGACTCTTACATGCATCCAGTTACTGGATCATCATGTGTCAGCGCTGGAACATGTCCTGTCAACGTCTCCTTTTCAGACGCTGACACATTCAAAAGTGACTCACCAAGAGTTAAACCTGCTGGTTTGGATTTGGATACTGTATGTGCTTATATTGCTTCTTTGCCCAATGGTTCAGTGATTACATATGAGGACCTTGAGCAGATAAGTGATGAGAACTTGGAAGAGATGGACATTAAGTGGAACATGGCTCTTGCTAGTATAAGAGCAAACAGGTGGAACAGAAGGTTTAAGAAGAAGATGACCTTCAATGCAAAAGACACAGCTGGATTTGATAAATCCAAAGTTGAATGCTACAACTGTCATCGTATGGGGCACTTCATGAGGGAATGCAGATCTTCAAGTCAAGTTGTTAAAGCTCAGGATCCTAAAGCCATGGTTGCAGTTCAAGGAATTGATAGTATGGGATGGGATTGGAGCTATCTGGCTAAGGATGTAGAAGAGGATAAAGCTTCGGTTGCTGAAATTGAAGAAGAAGAGCATGTTGAATATGCTCTCATGGTACACTCCTCTTCTTCATCTGATAATGAGGTATACGATGATGCTTTTTGTAGTAAAGGTTGTAGGTTAAACACTGAGAAACTTAACAAAGAGGTGTTAAGATTATTAAGTGATGTGAGTACTGAAAGATGCAAACTGTCTAATTACCAACTAGCTCTCACTCAAACTGAGAAGACAGTTTCTGAATACAAGAAAATGGAATTTGACTTAAAAGATAAAATAAATATCTTAAAACATGAGTTAAATGCTAGTATGGATATTAGAAACATCATGGAAAGGGTTAATGGTGAGTTACAGGCTAAATTAGATGAAGCCATTAAAAACAAAGATAATGTTGGCCTTAAAATCCAGAGATTTGATAAGGCAACACAAACCCTAGGAGAGTATGTGGGTAAACAAAGGGATCCTAAGGACATGACTGAGATTGGGATGAAAGACTACTTTGTGGTTCCACCACCAGCTGGTGACTTCTATGGTGTCCAACAAAAGGACCTATCTTGGACTGGTTTGCCAGAACTCCAAGAGGAGGAATTCATTCCTCCACCAAGAGTTGTCACTCCAGTTGAAGAGTATCAACAAAAGTTGACTGACCTGAATGAATGGAAGAAAGCTAACCCTACTTTATTTGTTAAGCGTGGCTTGCTATATGAAAGTCCTAATGAGTCAACTCCCATTAAGATAACAAACCCAATCACTGGTAAAGCTGTTGACCTAGGCTCAAACACAATTAGCAAACCTAGCATTAAATATGCAGAGATGTATAGGAATACTAGGTCACCCAAGAGCCAAGTTAGCAATAATAGAACAGGCTTCTTTTCTTCTAGACCTAGGGTTGTGTCTAGAAAAGCCTGTTACACGTGTGCTAGCTTTTCACACTTGGCATATAAGTGTGTCAACGCTCCCAAAGTCAGCACTGACAGGAACAAATTCAACGCTGACAGGAACAAAGTCAACGTTGTTAGGAAGTCAAACGTTATTAGACCCAAACCTGGTGTGCAGCAAAGTCTACGAGTGATTAGACCTGCCCCATTCTTCACTAGAGGGCTTAACACTCATGGACAAAGACCATTCCAAAAGACAAATACTTGGTCTAATAGGCAATGGGTTTCTGTAGCAAACCCTAGGTTCAACGCTGACAAGGGTAATTTCAGCGTTGCCAAGACCAATTCCAACGCTGACAGAAACGTGACCAGACCTAAATATTTGCAACCACAGGGTAAGGGGTCTAAAGCTTCTTCAAGCTTGACATGGAGACCAAAGAAAGATCAAAACCCTAATGATAATGGGATTTCAATGACCTGCAATAGATTTAATTACATTTCAAAGGTCATTACAAAACCTATTGGGGTTAACTGGGTATTTCATCCTAAGAAGGATGAAAATGGGGTTGTTGTGAGAACTAAGTCTGTTCTTATTGAACAACCAGATGAATCCAAGTCTTCTAAGGCTTGGGTTCCTAAAGAAAACTAATTTGTTTTCTTTATGTGCAGGGCATTCAAAAACAGGTCAATGATTATGGATATTGGGATAGTGGATGCTCAAGGCACATGACTGGGAAGGAAGACTATTTGACAAACTTCACTCCCATTAAAGATGGTGATAAGGTTTACTTTGGAGGCGGATATGGTACTATCACAGGCAAAGGAACCCTTCTCACCAAGAACTTGCGTTTTGAGAACGTATTTCTGGTAAAAGAACTTGATTACAATCTTTTTAGTGTATCATAAGTGTGTGATAACAAAAATAAAGTTCTGTTTACTGATACTGAATGTTTGGTGTTAAGTAAGGATTATAAGATCCCTGATGAGAAATATATTGAATATAGAACACCTAGGCATAAAGACATATACAATGTGAATCTGAATGGGATTAGAATGAATAACAATATGTCTTGTTTTTATGCTAAAGCTTCAGTAGATGAAAGTAATTTGTGGCATAGGAGACTAGGGCACATAAATTTTAAGAATATAAACAGGCTTGTGAGACTTGGCTTAGTTGATGGTTTGCCTGAGAAGGCCTTCCACAATGACCACTCTTGTGTTGCATGCCTTAAAGGCAAGCAACACAAGGTCTCATTCAAGTCCAAACAGGTGCACTCTAGTACTAGACCTCTTCATTTGCTTCATATAGACCTCTTTGGTCCAACCAATATAGAAAGTTTGAATGGTAAGTCATACTGCTTTGTTATAACAGATGACTTTTCTAGGTTTACTTGGACCTTCTTTCTAGCTATGAAGAGTGACACAACTGACACTTTAATTGATTTTATCACTCAGATTGAGAAGAAAACAGGAAATGAAGTTAAAATACTTAGGAGTGATAATGGTGGTGAATTTAGGAATAAAAAGTTAGATGATTTCTGTGCTAGGAAAGGAATTACTAGGCAATTTAGTGTTGCCAGAACCCCACAGCAAAATGGGGTTGCTGAGAGGAAAAATAGAACCCTAATTGAAGCAGCCAGAACAATGTTGGCTGATGCTCATTTTCCTATAGCCTTTTGGGCTGAGGCTGTTAATACAGCTTGTTATGTTCAAAATAGAGCATTGTTTAACAAAATTCAGAACAAAACACCTTATGAGTTACTTTGGGGTAGAAAACCTAATATTGGTTTTCTCAGACCTTTTGGTTGTCATGTAGTAGTTTTAGATACTAGTGATGCCTTAGAGAAATTTAGTGCAAAAGGTGATGAAGGCTACTTCATGGGGTATTCAGTGCAGAGCAAGGGATATAGGGTTTATCTTAAAGAAGAAAAACGTATACTTGAAAGAGTACATGTTAGGTTTTTAGAGAATAAACCTAGTGATCCTGAAAGTAGTCCTAATTGGTTGTTTGACTTGGAACTTTTATCTAGAGCTTTAAATTATATGCCTGTCACTAATCCAGACATTGTGAAGGTAACTTCAAATGTTGTGGAAGAACAAGTTGTTGATGTTTCAGGTACATAGGTTCATGAAAAGGTTGGATCACAAGCAGAGAAGTCATCTCCTATCCAAGAATATGTTACAATCCCCATTTGGACAGATGCTTTTGCTGCTGCTGCTGGTAAAGATAATGGTGGTACTCAAGTACCACCAGATACAAACATGCATGGTTCTTCAGGCGCTGACAAAGGCAAATCTAGCGCTGACAAGACCAATTCAGACGTTGATGGCTCAGACGTTGACAACAACAGTTCAAGCGTTGTTAGCCCAAGCGCTGACAAACAAGGTTCAGGCGTTGACAACACTTCTGCACATCTTTTCTCTTCCATTTTTGAACAAGGTGAACCTTCTAATTTATATGAAGAGGTTCATCCTTATATTGATGAAAGAGAGTCTGATGAAGAAGATATTGGCAAATGGAGAATGAGGTTGAGGACACCAGACTTTTTGAAGGAGGAGTTCTCACTTCCACTATGAAGAATCACCCCACTTCTCAAATCATTGGTGATATTATGACTCCAGTTCAGATTAGAAGATCTCATCAAGGTCTTGGTGGGTTTATTGCCAATATTCACAAGAAGGTTGATACCCCTCTTGTGCAAGCATGTTTGTTTGCCTGTTTTCTGTCACAACAGGAACCCAAAAAGATATTTGATGCTCTCAAAGAACCAAGTTGGGTGGAAGCAATGCAGGATGAGCTTCACCAATTTGCAATTCAGGATGTTTGGGAGCTAGTTGATTGTCCCAGATATGTCAGACCTATAGGGACAAGATGGGTTCTAAGAAACAAGAGAGATGAAAGAGGCATTGTGGTCAGAAACAAGGCAAGGTTAGTGGCTCAGGGATATACACAAGAGGAGGGGATAGACTATGAGGAGGTCTTTGCACCAGTTGCAAGGATTGAAGCTATAAGGATCTTTTTAGCCTATGCATCCTGCATGGGCTTCACCGTCTATCAAATGGATGTCAAGAGTGCCTTCCTCTATGGTACAATTGTTGAGGAGGTATATGTGATGCAACCTCTTGGTTTTGAGGATCCAGAGAATCCAGACAAGGTGTATAGAGTCAAAAAGGCTATGTATGGACTTCATCAGGCCCCTAGAGCATGGTATGGTACTTTGTCTACTTATCTAGTGGACAATGGATTCAAGAGGGGCACCATAGATCAGACACTATTTACAAAGAAGAAAGGCAATGATGTGTTGCTTGTCCAGGTCTATGTTGATGACATCATTTTTGGGTCTACTGATCTAAAGATGAATGAGGATTTCTCCAAGCTTATGACAGATAAATTCAAGATGAGTGCTATGGGGGAGATGAACTTCTTTCTGGTTTACAAGTTCATCAGAAAGAAGATGGTATCTTCATCTCCCAGGATAAATATGTGGCTGAGATCTTGAAGAAGTTTGGCTTTTCACCACATGAAAAGAGGGCTACTACTCCTATGGATAGAGAACACCCTTGGGGAAAGATTGGAGATGGGAAAGATGTTGATGTCAAGCACTATAGATCCATGATTGGATCCTTGATGTATCTTACAGCCTCCAGACCTGACATCATGTTTGCTGTGTGTGCTTGTGCACGCCATCAAGTGACTCCCAAAGAATGTCACCTTTATGCTGTGAAGAGGATCTTTAGGTACCTAAGATGCTATCCTAGTCTTGGTTTGTGGTACCCAAAGGATTCACCATTGGAGCTGATTGCATATTCAGACAGTGACTATGGAGGTGATAAATTTGATAGGAAATCCACAACTGGTGGATGTCAGTTTCTTAGGAGCAGGTTGATATCTTGGCAATGCAAGAAACAAACAGTGGTGGCTAATTCTACAATGAAGCTGAGTATGTTGCTGCAGCTGCTTGTTGTGGACAAGTTTTGTGGATTCAGAACCAGCTGTTGGACTATGGGTATAATTTCATGCATACCAAGATATTTGTTGACAATAACAGCACTTTATGCATCATTAAGAGTCCTGTACATCATTCTAAAACTAAACACATAGAAATTAGACACCATTTTATAAGAGATTGTTTTGAAAAAAGGTTTAATACAACCAGATAGGGTTGACACTAAGGAGAATGTGTCAGATTTACTAACTAAACCTTTTGATGCTGGGAGGTTTCAATACTTGGTAACAAGTATTGGAATGATCAATCTCACATAATATGTGTTTTGGAGTCTTTTTGTAAAAGTATGTACAGGATGATGCATTGTTATTAGTCTTTTTGAGGATTTAGATTTTCCACTCTATTTTTCTAACACTGACAAAGGTTGCTTGAACGCTGATAAGTGTTTTTGTGATGTTGTCAGCAATATATTTGTCTAACGCTGACAATGCTTCCCTCAACGCTGTTATGTGTTATCGGGGCGTTGTCAGCAACAAATGTTAGTTTTGTGGTTTTCAATCTAAATGTGCAGGTGGTGTTAGCAGTATATCATTGGATACAGAGTTGCTTATGGATCATTGGAGAAGCATTTGGACAAGTTTTTATTTATGGATGATGGTTGGAATTTTTTATTCCTATCTTGACATAAATTTTTATGTTCATGCATGTTTTTAGCAACTTATGTATCATAGTTTAAGGGGAGGTTTTAGGAACCTTTAGGATGTTTGGGTATCCATATGATACTCTTATCACAATTCTAGATTGTGTCCACAGGTGAGTATGAGTTAGTTTTACAAAATCATGAGGCACTGTAGCATGTAAAGTTGATATACTATGCATGCTGCCAAGACATTTTTGGCCTAGAATTGGTTGTGTTATGTTGGGAGACTTGGGAATAATTTTGTTATGGGATTTACCTGGGAGTGACAAGGAATTTTATAAGGTAACTTAGTTGTTAAGAGTTTTGGTTAGCAAGGGACACTAGAGGACTGTTATATCTATCTTGCATAAGCAAGTGTGCATAACTGGACAGTGCTTGCCACCCTATAATAATTATCAGCTTTTTGGTTATCTTCTCTAGGATAAATTACTTTGTTAAGGTCATTTTTCATTTTTAAACAGTTTTATTTTTGGACGCTGACAAGTATTTTTCCAAGCGTTGTTGTGACCAATTTAGACGCTGACATGGCTATGGCAAACGTTGACAAGAAAATAGCCGTTGGGCGTTGATAGGTTATTTTTGACCGTTGACACTCAATGGGACCTACCCAGTTGTTACTTTTTGACATATTTTTAGGCCGTAATTTTGGGAGTTGATAACTTTCATTTAATGCATGAGATAAACTTTTTATTTTTTAATATTTTCATGATTACATTTTGTTAATACTTGCCTATTTTTGGGCCAATCACATGCATTTTCTTCTCCTATAAATTTAGCTCCTATTTTTAAACAGGGTACCTATAATTCTTGTCTAACACAATTTTCTCTTATCAACTTCATCTTCATCAATCATTTTCACAGCTTTTCAACAATGGCACCAAAGTTTAAACCATTAGAATTGGAATTGGGGTTCAGAAGTCAACATAACATGATCGCGTATCTTGAAGCTGATGATACTCTGTTTCCCCAATATACACAAATGGTGGCGTATTTGAACGCATCTCCTCTTAGGTATGCTCTTTCTCATGCACCACTCATTCCTGTCACACATATTAAATAGTTTTGGAATACTGTAAGTTCCTCAACAGTTAATAGAGTGACTACATTAACTTCTATTGTTCATGGGAGACCTTGGGTGGTTACTGAGGCTTTGGTACACCAAGCCTTGCATCTTGATGATGTTGATGGTATAGCCACCCTTCCCATAAGTGAAATAGAACAAGGGCTAAGGGCTTTGGGTTATCCTTTTCCTGCTCAAGCAACTTTAAATAAATATCATAAACAGGAGTTTTCCCCAGCCTGGAAGTACCTCATACATGTCCTCCTACAATGTTTAAGTCCCAAATGTACTGCACACAATGAGATCAATAGATCTATTGCAAGTGCTATTGTGTGTATTACTACTGGGCAAAAGTTTAATTATTCCAAAATGATTTTTGAGGGCATGTGTAAAAATAAAGGGAGCAAAATGACTTTAACATATCCCAGATTTTTGCAAATGGTTTTTGATGTTCAAGAATACTGCACAAGGGATCATAATGATTTTTATAAGATCCCTGTACAAAAGAAAGCTTTTATGAAGATGAACTCACCCCCATATCGTGACCTACCCTTAACCTAAGCTATGCTTGCTGTCATTGCAGCAGCTCAACCCCAACCTGACCACCAACCTCAAATTGACCCAATACCTGAACCATTACCTTCACCTGAACATATGCAAATTGACCAAGAACCCTTCGATGCTGACACGTTAAATGTTGGCGTTGATGTACCTATTTCCAACGTTGACACACAACCTTCACAGACCCAAACACCCCTTAACCAACCCACATCCACCCAATCCATATCATCTTCTACACCCTCTGAATATAGGTTGATTAAACGCCAAAGGACTACTGGAGTGTTCTCCTCTGGTGGTCCTAGCCATTTAGCAGAGAGAACCACCACCACAAGTGTGGCTGGTGCAATGGATGAGGCTGGGACTATTGGTTCTGGCTTAGAAGCTGGCCAAGGCAGTCCCACCATCATTAAGTCCTCATCCATGCCCAATGAATCTGACTTGGGAGGTCAAATACCCATTTTAGAAGAGGGCAGATTGGAACCAATGACCCTAATTGAATTGACGGCAGTCTGCATGAGCTTGCAAAAAATGCAGACTTGGTACAAGTTGTCAGCACACAAGGCCTTGAACTCAAGCAATTGAGGGAGAGGATTGTTATTTTGGAGACTGCAAGTGCAAGGAGAGGGATGGAGGAATCTTCCAAAGGGGAGGAAGATCAAATAAATGTGAGTGATAAGGGCAGCCATGATGATCAATCTTTGGATGTTGCTGAGGCCCTAACAAGTTTGAAGAAATAGACAGGTTTTGATACGTCCTTAGTCTCTCCTACAAACTTAAATTTATCATTTACAGCCATGTTGGAGGAAATTGCAAAAGGCGCTGAGGCAGGGAATTTGAGCGTTGACAAGGAGAATTTGGACGCTGACAGAAATATTTTGGGCGCTGATAGAGCAAAAGTGAGCGTTGACAGACCTGCAAATGAGGGTGATGTATCCCAGTCATCATCCATCATCAAGGAGATTTCTTCACAGGTATCACCATCTACCTTACCAACAATTGATCCATTAGATAAGGGTAAGGGTATTATGGTAGAAGAGGTTGTTCCAAAGAATGCAGCTCAAATTGAGTTTGATAGAAAGTTGGCTGCACAAATTATGGAACAAGATAGAAAGGAGGTGAAAGAGTCACCATTTGTTGTCACTTCAGAAGAGTAGTAAGGAAGTGATGAAGCTAGCTCAGACTCAAGTGTTATGATCATAGAACAACCAGAAAGACTTGAGTATGGAGATGAGTTGGCCAAGGAGAAATTGAGAGAGTTGAAATTGCAGGTTGACTTTGATATGCCAGAGGTGGTTCAAATGTATCATGCTTGGGAATAAAGATGTATGGAGAATCCACACTTGACCATTTCAGATCAGATATGGGGTTTGGAGATTCTCCTTAGAGTACAAAAGGATTGCCATGTCATTTTGAAACACAAGGCAAGCAATATTCTCTCAGAGTTGAAAAGGGATAGAAGGGAGTTATACTACATGTTGCTCAGATGTCATGGAGTAGGATGGACATATCAGAAATTGAGGGCATTGACATTTGATGAGTTGGAATGTAAAGCTTATCCCATTTGGGTTAGAGTGCAGGAAGCAAACACTCTAAGACTTCTTTCTGATGAAAGAAAAGAAGAACTTGTAGAGGAAATGGAGCTCAAGAAGGCAATGTTTGTTCCCAGACCAGTGAAAAAGGGAGTTTCTCTTGAGTTTCCCAAAGATATGGATCCATTACATCCAAGTGAAGCTGTCATAAGAAAGAGCCTCAAGCTCTCACCATTAGAAGCTTCAGATATGGTACAAGTGTTACCACTTGATTCCAAAAACCCAATTGTGAGCTATGAAGAAGATGAATGTGGGTTTTGGAAGATTGGCAGGTATGGAAAAGAGGTGCACACTTTTACCACCCTTTATATCTTTGTTTGCAAGTTTTGACAGAGAAGACTTGGTAGACCTATGGAGGTTGTTAGAGGCCAAGTATGAGGCTGAAGCACCAACTTCAGCCAATGGAATAAAACTGTGGTCCACATTCAAGAGAATGTGTGGACCAAAAGATGAGGATCCTGCTATTTGGAAGGATCTTGAAGATGACCTCAGTGGTCTTCAATGGAGATTGTATTCAGCTGCTGGTGTTTATCATTTGAGTTCTATAAAGTTTGTTGAGTATCTACTTGTGGATGGTCAGTATTTCATATCCAAGGATATCTTGGAGAAGATGAAGAACACTCAGCTGGAAATTGATTATTCAAGTGACGTGGCAAAAGACTTAATCAGATTTATTTATTACCAATATGAGAAGGTTTGTAAGATTCCTCCTAGTCCTTAATGTTTATTCAGAAACTTGATCATAAGAGTGAATATCAAGTTTAGGGGAGGATTGTTGGGAATAAATTATAAGCCAGTTTACTTGAGCGCTGACAAGAGTAAAACAAGCGTTGACAGGAGCAAAACAAACGCTGACAGCTTAAGCATTGACAAGATAAAGTCAAGCGTTGATACATTGAAGACAAGCACTGATGGGAAGATATACTCTACGCGTTTATTGTATTCTAGATTACTTCTAGTAAAGATAGGAACAACAATGTATTTTCTGTATTTATCTTTACCTAGAATAGCTGATACGTAAATTATTGTACAAGGATTCTTATGTCTATAAAAGAAGACCTTTAGGTTAATGTTCAATATAAGTTTTCATTCGTAAACTACTTTCATTGTAAGCAAGTTTGATATCATTAATCAAAGTGAAAGTTTGTTTATATCTTGTGTGTTCTTGTTTAAGTGTTAATTCCGCATAACACTTAGATTATCATAAACATATACAAAGGTTTCTCTAAGTGTATTACTTGATCTAATCTCGTATACATAAAGCTAAATCGATCTAAGTTTGGGATCAACAACTTCCAACATATGTCAACGTAATCCCTTCAGTGCATTATCAACTTGCACCTTAGCTCCTCTGTCAATTCCAATTTATACAAAAACCCAAGACCTTAGGGAAGATGCTATATCCATCTAGTGTACTCTCATCATAAGTCCAAAGGACTAAAACCGAAGCTTCAAAGATACACAATAAGCCCTTGAATGTTATACCAAATAACAAGATTAATCCTTAGTTTTAACATCCCCTTAATATGTTATCTTGTCAATCATCTTATGTTTTTTAACGAGCATAATATGTTAAAATGTATTCAATCCTTTAGTAAGAATATCTACAATTTGATTTGTAGAATTTGCTTTCACAGTTTTAACAACACCAGTAAAATTTTATCTATTACAAAGTGTAAATCAATTTCAAGTGTTTAGTTATTTCATGAAAAAACATGATTGACAGCTATCTTAATAGCAAAATTGCTATCACAGTAAAAAGTATCAGGTAAAACATTTTTATAGTTTAAATCTTTTAAGATCTTAAAAAATCCAAATCTCTTCACTGCTTACTGAACCAAGAGCTCTATACTTTGATTTAGTTGAAAATTTAGAGAGAGTAGTATGTTTTAACATCCCCTGAATTAGCGGGTGTCCATGACACATTCCATGTGTCTAACTTAAAGAAGTGTTTGGCTAAAGAAGGGTTGCATGTGCCTTTGGAGGAGATTGAGATCGACTGGACCTTGCGTTTTGTTGAAGAACCTATAGGAATCTTGGATCGTGAATTTAAGAGCTTGAAGCGTTGTAAGATACCTATTGTGAAAGTTAGATGGAATTCCAAGCGTGGCCTAGAGTACACTTGGGAACACGAGGATCATATGAAGTCTAAGTACCCACATTTGTATGCGGATCATGACGTGGATGGAGCTAGATGAATCTCGGGACGCGATTCCCTTAAGGTATGGATAATGTAACATCCGAGACTAATGGCTAAGGTTAGAATTCGACTTAGAATTTTAATCATATGATATTTTATGTCAATATGTGTTTTATGTGTTTTTTGTGTGATATTGTGATGTGAATGAACGAAATGAGGTGCATGATGGCCAATGTGTCGGAAATCACGTTAAAAAATAAATAAATAAATAAAAAATGAGGTGCATGATTTGTAAATCATGGTACGAGTTGGAAATGAAATGTGGTGAATTGAATTCAGGAATGAACTGCGTGAAAATTTTAATGTCGTTTTTATAATTTTACGTATACGTATTTTATGTGTATGTAATGTATATAACTTTGTAGGATTATAATCGTTTATATGCAGCTTATAAGTTTTAAGTTTGTAATAGCTTAATAGATATAAGCTAAGGAATTTTATAGGAATGGATTTAGTTAGAAATGAAATTTGTGTAGTTTTATTGTAGTAATTTAATTAATTAGCTAGAAGATTTAGATTTAATTAATTAATGAGGAGATTAATAAAAAATATAAATAAGGAAATATTTAATGAAAAACGAAATTTATAAATAAAGAAAAAATATAGATTATTTTTGGTAATTTCTTTTGTTATAGTCGGTTGAAAAAAGGAGAAAAACAATGGGTAAAAGCCCATTAGGATTTGTGTTGTATTAGGAAAAAGAAATTTTACAAGTATAAATACAATGCTACTAACAATAAAAATCATATTTTTACAAAGAAAAAAAAGAACCGATCGTGGTGTTTGGGGAAAAAATTAGGGTTTTGCAAAAGCTTGGTTTTGATCAATTAAAGGTAAATTCTTGTTTTAAATTCTTGTCTATTCATCTAATCATGTTATAATGATGTAATTAATCATATGATAGATTAGGGTTCTTAATTTTCTGGAATTAAAATTTAGGGTTTTGCAAAAGCTTGGTTTTGATCAATTAAAGGTAAATTCTTGTTTTAAATTCTTGTTTATTCATCTAATCATGTTATAATGATGTAATTCATCATATGATAGATTAGGGTTCTTAATTTTCTGGAATTAAAATAAATTAGGGCTTAAATTAGGTAATTAATGAGAGGTTTTTAGGGTTTAAAATCGGATTAGGGTTAATTCAGCCAGACTATCGATAATCTGTCAGAATCCATCGCTAAACTGTCAATAACCGTCGCTAATGTCTTGGCAGATTTTGGGTAAAATCGTTTTGGTCATAACTTATTCGTTTTTAAAGCTTTTTGGATGATTCAAAGGCCTAAAATTATGTACTCGGAGCGTACTTTTCAAATATTCAAAATGTATAGTCAATAGAGGTCAGTAGCATGGTCAAATTATTTGTACAAGTGTCGAGTTCAAGGTTAATTTTCGAACAATTGAATTTAAACTCGTGTTTTGGGTATTTTGGGATAATGGACACTTCGAGGGTTAACATGGGGTTGATTTGGGATAAAAATTGAGATATATCCATCATAGGGATTGTTACATTGATGAAGGATTTGAGTTCTAGAGTCAATGTTGACGAGTGTTATTTTGTATGTGTGCTTTAGATAATTTTGTTCGTGAGGAGACTTTTGGATTGCTATTCGTGAGGTGAGTTTCATAGTACCTTGTTTTATTTACATGTTTTACATCAGAAGGGTTGAATATGATGCTTGTGGTAATATGTGCCCTGTGGAATTATGTTTTAAAATGTATGGACATCAATGTGATTTTATGTGACTTGCTTGATATGCGATATTGTTATTGGAGCGGATGGGTACACCTACCTAGTGTTATGAATTGTGATGGTACCATAGGAGCGGATGGGTACACCTACTCAGTGTGATGTGAATTATAGAGCGAAGAGACTCGTGTCGTCTCACTTATGATTATATGCTTACTTGCTTACATGTAGTAACTGTTGTCCATAATGATAAATTATTTGATTTGATGATGAGCGTAGCACAAGCAATTATTTTGTGCCTTGAACCTATGAAACTTTATGTTGACGTATTTTAGCATCGTTTTCAAGTACATCGGGTTCTAAGAGTTGATGATAGGTGAATGTAGTACGAGACTTTAGAGCTGTTGAAGTTGATTCCGACTCTATTTTATTTGGATATTCATGTTTTGATTTTATGACTATTTAGGACCCTTTACCACTCGTACTTTTTCATTTGAAGTTTTATTCATGAGATTTTGGAGGTTATTGTTTTGCATCACTGTTAGTACTTCTATGATGTCTTGTTTCTTGTTATTACTCTTTAATGTCACACCTCGCGTTTCCGCCTTGGTGGAGTGTTAAAATGTTCGGCTGTCTTTGTGCTACTTTACTTACTAGTAATGATAAGTTTAGTAGTAGATCAGAGAAGTGTGTATTGGTTGGATATTCTGGTTTTAAGAAAGGGTACAAATTGTTTAGTCTTGAAAAGAATCAATTTTTATTTTTAAGAGATGTTAAGTTTTTTGAAAATATTTTTCCTTTTAAGACTAAGCAAAATAGTACTCATAGTGATGATAATCAGGGTCTAGGTCTTGTTAATTTCTTTGATGACATTATTGATCTAGACTCTGGTGTACCCTATGATGATAATTCTTCTGCCTCACACCCTAAAAACAGCAACTATTCTCATAGTATGGAATCAACTATTGACCCCTATTGAGAATGAGGAGGGGGATTCTCAAGGTTCCAATGGATTTGATCATGAGGATGAGATGGCTGTTCATCTTAATGAGCATGAATTTGAGGGTATTAATGAAAATATACCTAGTCCTCTGAATCCTGTTGTTAGGAGGTCTGAGAGGGTTTCTGTTTTACCTAAAAAATATAATGATTATGTTATGTCTTATAAAGTTAAATTTGGTCTTGAAAAGTTTGTAAATTACTCTAAGCTGAGTTTTGAAAATCTTTGTTTTGTTACTGAACTTAATAAAAGTGTTGAACCTAAAAAACTTTTTGGGAGGCTAGTAAGAGTCAACACTGGGTGGATGCAATGAATAAAGAAATGGAAGCCTTAAATGAGAATAATACTTGGACTCTTACTAGTTAACCTAGTGACAGAAAAGCTATAAGTTGTAAATGGGTGTTTAGGATTAAGTATAAGTCAAGTGGGGAGATTAGAAGATATAAAGCTAGATATGTTATTAAAGGGTACAATCAAAAGAAAGGTGTAAAACCCGCATGCTTTTACCATGAACATACACTACATAAACATATGAACCAATTAAAACTTTCCTTTTATAGCACGAACACGTGTCACAAATATTAAATTCAGAAATTACGTACGTGTTAGTACATGATAATTATTAGGTACGTGATATTACACGATAATTATTAATCATAATAATTATAATCACGAACATAAGATCACGAACATTAAAACACGAACATGTGGATTACGTATATTTATTATTTCACAATAAATATTGATTACGTACAAGTATTATGTATAACACGAATAATTAACCACGAACTAACACGAACACATTAGTAAACGAACACGTAACTTATTAAACATGAACAAAGCCCAGGAAACCCCCTTTGGGCCCTAGTAGCCGCGGACAAGGAAAAAGGAATGGGCCAAACCCATTTGATTTTGACTAATTAGGGAAAGGGAAAAAACACAGGAAACATAATTCATTTATTTTTTTACAAACAAGCAAAACCCTAGCCTCTTTTCCTTGCCTCCTTGTTGACGTTGGCTTTACACCACACCACAAGGGTGTTCTTTGATTTTTGATCTAGGAATTCGGGAGATCGTGTTCGTGTTCATTGTCCTTTTCAAATCAAGTGTACGGTACCACCAAAACCTTTTATCTAGTTATTTTTATTTTCTTTATTTAAGATTCATGTGTTCTTGAAAATAAAAACAAATAAAACATGTTAACTAATCACGAAAACAAGTAATTAAGTTGGTTTTGGTGGGGGGTTTGTTCGGCCGACACACGAACCGAGAGCCCTAGGCTCTCGGCTTGGCTCGATTTGCACCAACAACCGAGACCAAAGGGTCTCGGCGTGGTTGTGTTGGTTAGGAAACAGGGAAACAAGGACCCCGGCTCACGCCGGGGTGGCCTTGTGGCCTTTTAGGTCTCGGCGCAGCACAACAGCACAATCGGCTCAAGCCGCTGGCTGCTTTGGTCTATCGGGGGGAACACAGCGAACGGCAGGGGGAGCCATCGGCTAGCAGCCGGTGGCTGTTTATGGTCCATCAGTGGCTAGCCAGGCCACAACAGTGGCTGCCGGCTAGTCCGGTTTAGCCGTTGTCGGGCCGGTTCGGTCTGGTTTACGGTTCGGTCAGGTTCACGGGTCGGTCCGGCTCACGATTCGGTCTGGTTCATGTTCGGTCTAAATTAAAACACGGGTTCGGGCACGGGACTAATTTTACAAGTTGTATATTCTTATAAGTTATGTATTTTTACAAGACGAATTAAATTAATTAAAACCATGACTAGTAATTAATTTAATTTAACATGGACTTAGGTTATAATTATTTTAGAAATAATACATGTTTTAACATAAGTATTTATTTATTTAATTTATACTATAGTATTAATTAATTATTTTAAACATGGATATAATTAATTAATAAACATGACTTAGGTTATAATAAATATAATATTAATACATGTTTAACCTAAGTATTTTATACACCTTAATTTAATTAAATCATGCTTATATTTAATTAAATCATATAACCTATTGTTTATTTAATTAACATGATATTATTAATAAACTATACCAATAACCACATGACTTATGTTATTTAACCAGTAAACTGAAGCTTATATTATTAGCTTATTAATTCAGCTTATTTCTAAAAATAGAAACTTTCAATTCAGGAAGCTTACTATTTTTGGAAACTTTCTATTTTTAGAAGCTGATCTATTTTAAGAAGCTAATCTGTTTTTGGAAACTTTATATTTTTGGAAACTTTCTATATTAGGAAACCTGCTATTTTTAGAAAGTTATTTATTATTTCACAACAAGTATAATAATACAAGAAATACAAGTGATACTTAATCAGAATACATAGAATACATGATAAACACAGCATAACCTTAAAATCAGTAAAACAAGACAGGAATATATAAAACAAGCTAAGACATGATATAATCAGTTAAGTACTCAGTAAACAGAATACTAGTACATGTACCCTATTTTATGTAGCATGAGTGAGATCGAAGTAGGACTTTCATTCTTTCGTCTTCTTCGGTCACTGGACATAAGGTACGGATTTCCCATCCCTTCAGTATGGACATTCTTTCCTTATTAGGGTTCCCCGTTTGCAGCCAACTGTTTTCCCAGTATTGTTTTATATGTCTGATTACTTATGTTAGTTTAAGAGCCTAATCCATATACATGCATGACCAGTGTCACCTAGTTATGGAGGTACCATAACCATAACACCGGAGGCACCAGTGTTATGACTTCCTCACGGCGAAGTGATTGCTCGTGGCGTCTCTTTTCAGTTTTGGCCATTATATTATATTATCAGGTGGGGCGTATGGGTGCATCCTAGTTACATGTTTACCAGTATTATCAAAGTGAATGCGATGTGTGCCTTGCATCCTTCACTAGGAGTTGATCCCTCCTACCCAGACTATTTAACTAGAGGCAACTCCTCTAATTGCATGGCGAGGTCTCTCCTCCAAGTATTCATGCACGATGGAACCTCATGACCTATATAGGCTATTGGCTAATTAATACAGTTTTCATATAAAAACATAAGTCTTTTCAAACTATAAAACCTGTTTTATAAACATGTTCCAGGTATTCTAGGACTTATACATTTCTGCTGCTATGAAGTCTTTATTATGTTTCATTCATTCATATTATGTCATATATCCGTTCACTGAGCATATTTTCTCAGCCGTTACTTTCCTTTCCATGTCCCAAAACGGCAGGTACCCATGGACATACTCGAGCATTTGGAGGAAGTGCATAGGATGGAAGCTGTCTTAGACTTCTTCTCCTTTCTTCCCTCATATACTTATGCTTGTTTAGTCTTTCTTCATTTCATTTACTTTATTTATGTTTTGGGCTTATGTTTGGGAACCGATGTTAGATTCCGGTTTTCTATATGGTCGTGTATGTTTTAGTACATATAACCTTGCATGCTTTGATGACACGCCATAATTACACGTAACGGTCCACTTATCAAAGTGGGGTGCTAGAATTATGGTATCAGAGCCAAGACTTCGACCTGTAGGCTCTAAAACTCGACCTGTGACTAGTGGGTCGTCACTAGAAGCTTCCTAAGTCAACGCTTGTTATTCTACGTATTGATGTTTTCAGCACTTTGTTGTTTTAACCATGATGTTTTCATTTGTATTGTTTTACTAATATGGATGAAAAACTGTCATCCATACATAGTTATGTGTCTTGTTTCATGCATGATGTTCCTTGTGAACTGTGGCTAATGTGGACTGAACCCCAATAGTTCATATTTGGTCACATAAATTTTTTTCTGATAAGTTTTGACAGCTGAGTTTCACTCATTTATTCCACGTATTATTGTTGTAGGTATTTTGACTAGGTAATGGTTGGTACAGGACTGGCCATATTTAGTCGCATGTGCCTTTAATCGAATCATTTTGTTTTGATGAACCGACCCATAGGCGTTCATCCTCGTCATGTCATTTCCATTATCATGCATTCATACACTGTTTTCATGCATAAATTTCATGATTTCATGCATAAAATTTTTCTCATGATTATGTATTATGTCCTAATCAAATAAATCATGTCAAATTTTATTTTATGAACCGGCCCATGGTCGTCCACACCAGCGATCTTCAGATTCATTTCATTACTGTCATAAAAAAATTTCATGTCCCCTTATAAGTTATTATGTCTTTTATGTCAAGTATGTTTTCATACTATCACGGTTAACTTCGTTTTCATGCTGATTATGTTTTATACTCCTTCATGTTTACTTTATTCCATGATTCTTCATGTTGAATTCGTCTTCATGCTGATTATGTCTTACGTTTCTTATGTGGATTATGCTTTCATCATGTTGATTATGCTTTCATGCAAGACATTGATGGATTTCATGTAATCCTGCTTCTACGATAGTCATGGTTAGTTTTCATTAATCATGCTTTCAGACAAATCATCGTTAAATTTTGTTTAACCATACTTTTAGCGTTTCTCTATGCAACCAGAATGATGTCTATGCTGGCATTGCCATGTTATCATAATGGTTTTCTAACCGTTTAACCAATTATTTTTCCCTTAAAATCATGACAGATGATCGACCACATACCGATCATTTCATGTGCATTCCATGTGTACTCCATATACCGTATCCCATGTGTATTACACGTATCTTAATCCATGTGTATTTCACTGCAATACTCCACGAGTATTTGCTAGTCGATTCTAAAATCATCTTAGGCGTATTCCACTTGTTGATGTTCTACAAGATGCTGATGTCGCTCCTAACTTGGAGATGTTACTAAATGTTGATGCTGCTGAATATTTGGAAACGCTACGAGATGCTGATGCTGTCCACAACCTGGAAATCTTATAGCACGAAGACAAAGACGTTAGATCAAGTGATCGGACGAGAAGATGCTTCACCACCAGACGATTTCCATCACAACCCATGTCCCTAATTCTTAGTTACATGTCACACGTCATTCAGTCTCTTTTTAGTCACATGAGTGGAAAACCGGTACCAGCCGGCCACTTAGCTGAATAGTTACATGAATCACAGTCATGAGAATGACTATCATGGAACTGACAGACAAGATGATAGTAACCACTACTGTGACAGCAACTATCCAACAATCACAACAGAAGCTCCGGCCACGGACGTGATCATAAATACAAGGGTCACACCTCGAGACTAAGATTTGTAGTTTTGGTTGTTTCACACCTCGAGACACATGTCAAGACATCAGTCAAGACACATGTCTCACGTATATTTTCTGAAGACACATATCAAGACACCAGTCAAGACACATGTCATACGTATATTTCCCAAGACATGAGTCAAGACACATGACTCACGTCCATTTCTGGAACATCCCTAAGGAATTCAGGGTACCCTCTAAGGGGTATATCCATTTTGTGATGCCATGTATTTATCAGGACACAAGAATTTTGGTACCATCACCGGCTTATTATACGCGTTTGGACACGCATGACTCGTTCTGCGTGGGATAGGCAAAACACATTCAGTAAGACCTATCACGCTTACTTCATGACACTTTTATTTCTTGACTCGATATTTCATATATCCATGACCATAAAGGACGCCATTCGTATAACCCATTTATACGAAGGTTTTCCTTCAGTCTAATGATAAGATTCAATCTACTAACGCACTTACCTCGAACTGACGCGAGTTAAATATGATTTTGATTATGGACTATGAACAGCAGCCCATGCTACGGTTAGTCACCATTCATATCAGAGTAGGTACGGAAATGTTCAGGCTACTGGATACATTCAACATGATTTTCCATCAAGGAAATCTGTATAATAATTATGCTTTACAAGCACGTGTTTGTTATTCCATGGCTGCGAAGATTCCAGCTATTATTGATGACATGACTTCTAAAGTCCCTTACTCATAACCAGCCAATTATTCCAAAATCTTCCCATGTATTCTAGATTAACCTTCTAGGAGAGGGACGGTAACATGATGTTATGTGTCGACTACAGTCGATTTAAACAAATCGCCATCCATGACCATTATCCTCCTCCACGTACTGACGACGTGTCCAATCTACTTTAGTGTGTTGAGCACTTTTCCAAGATCGACTCATGATCATGTTGCCAGCCTTGGCGAGTGAAAGAGCAGGACATTTCCATGACTGCTATTCGTACATGACTTGGTCGCTTGATTCTTGATTTTGCATTAGTCTAATAAATACTCCAGCAGCATTATGGATTTAATAAATTGAGTTTCCATGAACTCATAAACAAATTCATCAGTGTTTTCATCGAGGACAACCTAATCTTCTCTAAGCCTAGAGAAGAGCACGAAGACCATCTTCACGCCATGTTACAAAAGAAAAAATTTCACCTTGAAATTTTCCAATATAAAATTTTGGTTGATTACAGTGACACGTTAAATCACATGGATTCTCACGGTTAATCTTACCATGACTCAACTTATGCGTAAAGGTGAGAACCCTACACTACATTAGGTGTTCCAGAAAATCCTACGCTAAGATAAGTCTAATTTCAGAGACTTATAGTTTCACAAACCTCTATGTATCAAGTTCCTAGGAAGCAAGATACAGTTAAGTTCATATCTAAGTACTTGTCATACCAACAGGGTAAGATAGAACATCAACAGACTAGGATATTTTTTTCCCATCATCAGAAACTGTGAACAGAAATGGGACAAGATCTCCATGGATTTTGGTTACCAGATTACCGCAAACTCAGAAGAAGCATGATGCTATCTGGGTTATTGTCAAGAGTTTGACCAAGTCTGCGGAATCCTTACATCTGCAAGGATTCCAGAGTCAGCAGATTTTCAGACATTTTCTAGCCAAGGATCATCTGATCACTTGGTACTTCCTCAACTATCAGACCAGACAAAGATTCACATTGTGTTCCAAAATTTTACGACTTGCTTTCACACTCACGTTCATGACACTATTCACGTTCATGATCGTATCCTGGCTTACGATTTTACGTTCATTTTCGTTCTGGGAAGTTTTGCAAAAGCTTGAGAGACCAGACTCAAGTTTAGTATAACTCTATCCTCAGACAGACATTTTGTGGGTTTGCTTTTTACTAGATCTGGTGGTCTAGTAGGGTGGTAAATGGTGGTAGCCATGGTTAGAGAGAGAGAGATAGAGATGGAAGTGTGTGTTTCTATACAGAGAAAGGCAATTTGATAAATGAAGATAGAAAAACACAAACAACAACCCCTCCTTAGAAGCCTTGAAGGGGTATTTATAGTTACTCACGCATACATACTATATATCGTTTCCTAGTCTAGTCCTTGCGTGAGTGACTTTGATAACTAATGGTAATTCTTAAATGTCGTCACATAAAGTGGATTTCTAACAATCTTCCCCCATGGAACGACGTGTAGAATTTCTTACAATATTTTTCCTATCAAGTACATAATGATTAAGAACAAAAGCTTCCATGAAGCGTGCAATGCTGATGATGTCTTTTGAGGCCTTTGACTTAAAGTCTTCACTTCAAAATGACTCATCTTTGTAGTAACTTGTAGTAGAAATACTGTAACGGCACGAGCTAAGTAACTCATATACTTCTGGTTAAGGAGAAGCTTCTGAATTAACTTCCCCCTAATTCATGCCACATAATCTTGATGTAGAAGCTTTTAATAGCTTCCCCCTAAACCGACAATCCTCATAAGTAGTTTCAAAGCTTTCAATAAAGCTTAGAATGATTAAGCGCACAACGGAATTTAATAAGCAAACCCCATCATATGAAATGATGATGTTGCTATGAGTGATTGAAAGTTTGGGACACACCAAGTAGATCAACAACATCTCTTCTCACGCTTGAATAATTCTTCTGAATTTTTCTTCCCCTTGAGAGTTCAAGTTATGCATGCTAGAAAGAATCAAGACATTTCTTCCCCCACATAAGTGAAGAAAGGTAACCAATCCCATGTATAAAGACCAAATACTGAAGTAGACACTTTATCCCATTCATGAAGTTGACATCGTAACGCCAAAGTCAATTAAGTCCCGGAAATGCACAAATCTTATTCCGGAGATGCACCAGAGTCAATTTAGTCCCGAAAATGCATATCTCTCCATATAGGATAATGATGATGAATAATTGCAACATCAAACCAATTAAACATCAAACAATAGCATGGCGTTTAGAGGCTGATAACGCCACGAGTTAAAACACTAATTTTCTATGTGGTTATGACAATTGTCTTCCCGGAATGTCTTCAAATCAAAAGAAGGTATGAAGTTCATCACGTGTACTCGTTGTGCGTTGAATATGTCTTCTTCTTCCCCCTTGATGGTTTCGAAACCTCGGAACCAACAATAGATCGTACGCACATGTACCTAAAATCTCGTGAGAATAATAAATAAGCTGAATTATATATTTTGTGAGAATCAGCTGCTAATCGAAATTCTCTATTCATAAACTCTCCATGGCTATCTTTACCAACCCCCTTGTAGGCTATATGAAGTGACCACTGATGTAATGAACCAGATATACCAAACGTGAAACTGAATAAAAATTCCACGACCTTGTGACTTAAGCTTGCACTATTGTTGAATGAGGAACGGTGTAGAAAGATCATTGCTGAGAAATTTCTAAGTACCCAATACATTACTGACGAAGTATATAAGCACATCACCTCTTGAAATTATCCACGTCGACTATGCGCGTGACACTGAGTACAACAATGTAGCTCATTAACGTGATAGTTATCCAAGTCATCAACCAACCACCCCGAACTCGGTAACTAGATAATCAAGTCTTCATCCTAAGTTTAAGCACGAACAAGTTATCTTTCAAAGATAAAATAAGTGCACACCTTCGAAAAATCCGTCTTCAACTTCGAATAATAATACCGGATCAAAAAATCCGTAGCCACTAAAAATATAGCCATTTTTTCTAGAGAGAGAAAGGATATTTGATAAATGAAGATAGAAAAACAGACACAACAACCCCTCCTTGGAAGCCTTGGAGGGGTATTTATAGTCACTCACGCATACATACTATACATCGTTTCCTAGTCTAGTCCTTGCGTGAGTGACTATGATAACTAATGGGAATTCTTAAATGTCGTCACATAAAGTGGATTTCCAACACGTTTCAAGTCACATTCCATGTCTCACCTTATAGCGTTTGGCGTTACTGCCGCCGTTATTCCATGTTCACGATATGTTTCACATGTCATGTTCATTCCACGTTTCTCATATCACGTTCATGATATGTTACGCGTATCATTGGTCACCATATGTTTTCTCATATACACTCACCATATCTCCACGTATTACGTTCACAATTGTTCACGTATCACGTTCACAATTGTTCACGTACTACGTTCAATATGTCTCGTGCGTCATTGCTAAGACGTTACTAATGTAAGTTGGTCTAGGTTACTTTACATCGTAATGTTTCATTTACCCTTGCATGTTAATTCTTATCCACTCGATCGAATTCAGGAGGATCGGTCTTACGATGATAAACAGGAACTTTTACGTATTGTCAAGTCAACGTCAGGAGGACCAAGATTTATCATTGGTGTCAAGATCTTGTGGAGGAAGCGGTCCGAGAGAGAAGCCACTTGGAAACGGAGGAGTCCATCCGGATTTTATCCTCTCATCCTTCTATAATTTAGTTTTGTTCTTTTCAGGCACGTCACGTTCCATGTCCTTGTCAGTCATGTCGCGTCCATGTTCTTTTCAGTTTACGTTATCTATAACTCGGGGACGAATTATTCTTTTTAGGGGGGAAGAGTTGTAAAACCCGCATGCTTTTACCATGAACGTACACTACGTAAACATATGAACCAATTAAAACTTTCCTTTTATAACACGGACACGTGTCACGAATATTAAATTCAGAAATTATGTACGTGTTAGTACACGATAATTATTAGGTACGTGATATTACACGATAATTATTAACCATAATAATTATAATCACGAACATAATATCACGAACATTAAAACATGAACATGTGGATTACGTATACTTATTATTTCACGATAAATATTGATTACGTACAAGTATTAAGTATAACACGAATAATTAACCACGAACTAACACGAACACATTAGTAAACGAACATGTAGCTTATTAAACATGAACAAAGCACGTAAAACCCCCTTTGGGCCCTAGTAGCCGCGGACAAGGAACAAGGAATGGGCCAAGCCCGTTTGATTTTGACTAATTAGGGAAAAGGGAAATAACACAGGAAACATAGATCATTTATTTTTTTACAAACAAGAAAAACCCTAGCCTCTTTTCCTTGCCTCTTTGTTGCCGCCGGCTTTACACCACACCACAAGGGTGTTCTTTGATTTTTGATCTAGGTATTCGGGAGATCGTGTTCGTGTTCATTGTCCTTTTCAAATCAAGTTATTTTTATTTTTTTTATTTAAGATTCATGTGTTCTTGAAAATAAAAACAAACAAAACATGTTAACTAATCAAGAAAACAAGTAATTAAGTTGGTTTTGGTGGGGGGTTTGTTCGGCCGACACAGGAACCGAGAGCCCTAGGCTATCGGCTTGGCTCGATTTGCACCAACATCCGAGACCAAAGGTTCTCGGCGTGGTTGTGTTGGTTAGGCAGTACGAAAATAAGGACCCTGACTCACGTCGGGGTGGCCTTGTGGCCTTTTGGGTCTCGACGCAGCACAGCAGCACCACCGGCTCAAGCCGGTGGTTGCTTTGGTCTATCGGGGGGAACACATCGAACGGTAGCGCGAACCACCGGCTAGCAGCTGGTGGCTGTTTATGGTCCAGCAGTGGCTAGCCAGGCCACGGCAGTGGCTGCCGGCTAGTCTGGTTTAGCCGCTGCCAGGCTGGTTCGGTCCGGTTCACGGTTCAGTCCGGTTCACGGGTCGGTCCGGTTCACGATTCGGTGCGGTTCATGTTCGGTCTAAATTAAAACACGGGTTCGGGCACAGGACTAATTTTACAAGTTGTATATTCTTACAAGTTATGTATTTTTACAAGACGAATTAAATTAATTAAAACCATGACTATGTAATTAATTTAATTTAACATGGACTTAGGTTATAATTATTTTAGAAATAATACATGTTTTAACCTAAGTATTTATTTATTTAATTTAGATTATAGTATTAATTAATTATTTTAAACATGGATATAATTAATTAATAAACATGACTTAGGTTATAATTAATATAATATTAATACATGTTTAACCTAAGTATTTTATACACCTTAATTTAATTAAATCATGCTTATATTAAGTTAAATCATATAACATATAGTTTATTTAATTAACATGATATTATTAATAAACTATACCAATAATCACATGACTTATGATATTTAACCAATAAACTTAAGCTTATATTATTAGCTTATTAATTCAGCTTATTTCTAAAAATGGAAACTTTCTAATTCAGGAAGCTTACTATTTTTGGAAAATTTCTATTTTTAGAAATTGGTCTATTTTAAGAAGTTAATCTATTTTTAGAAACTATCTATTTTTGGAAACTTTCTATTTAGGAAACTTGCTATTCTTAGAAAGTTACTTATTATTTCACAACAAGTATAATAATATAAGAAATACAAGTAATACTTAATCAGAATACATAGAATACATGATAAATACAGCATAACCTTAAAATCAGTAAAACAAGACAAGAATATATAAAACAAGCTACGACATGATATAATCAGTTAAGTACTCAGTAAACAGAATACTTATACATGTACCCTATTTTATGTAGCATTAGTGAGATAGAAGTAGGACTTTCATTCTTTCGTCTTCTTCGTTCACTGGACATAAGGTACGGATTTCCCGTCCCTTCCGTATGGACATTCTTTCCTTATTAGGATCCCCGTTTGCAGCCAACTGTTTTCCCATTATTGTTTTATATGTTTGATTACTTATGTTAGTTTAAGAGCATAAGCCATATACATGCATGACCAGTGTCACCTAGTTATGGAGGTACCATAACCATAACACCGGAGGCACTAGTGTTATGACTTCCCCACGGCGAAGTGATTGCTCGTGGCGTCCCTTTTCAGTGTTGGCCGTTATATTATATTATCAGGTGGGGCGTATGGGTGCATCCTAGTTATATGTTTACCAGTATTATCAGAGTGAATGCGATGTGTGCCTTGCATCCATCACTAGGAGTTGATCCCTCCTACCAAGAATATTTAATTAGAGGCAACCCTTCTAATTGCATGAGGAGGTCTCCCCTCCAAGTATTCATGCACGGTGGAACCTCATGACCTATATAGGCTATTGGCTAATTAATACAGTTTTCATATAAAAACATAAGTCTTTTCAAACTATAAAACCAGTTTTATAAACATGTTCCAGGTTTTCTAGGACTTATACATTTTCGCTGCTATTAAGTCTTTATTATGTTTCAGACATTCATATTATGTCATATATCCGTTCACTGAGCGTATTGCTCAGCCGTTACTTTCCTTTCCATGTCTCAAAACGGCAGGTACCCATGGACAAACTCGAGCATTTAGAGGACGTGCATAAGATGGAAGCTGCCTTAGACTTCTTCTCCTTTTTGCCCTCATATACTTATGCTTGTTTAGTCTTTCTTTATTTCATTTACTTTATTTATGTTTTGGGCTTATGTTTGGGAACTGATGTTTGCTTCCGGTTTTCCATATGATCATGTATGTTTTAGTACATATAACCTTTCATGCTTTGATGACACGTCATAATTACGCGTAACGTTCCACTTATCAAAGTGGGGTGTTACAGAAGGGATTAATTTTGATTAGACTTTCTCTCCTGTTGTTAAGATTGTTACAGTTAGGTGTTTGATTAACTTAGCTGTTTAGAACCAATGGCTTTTGTTTCAACTTGATATTAACAATGCTTTTTTGTATGGTGATCTTGATGAAGTTGTTTATATGAGTTTACCTGAGGGATATTTTGATAAAAATGATAAGAGGGTTTGTAAGCTGAATAAGTCTTTGTATGGGTTAAAACAGGCCCCTAGACAGTGGAATGCTAAGTTAACTCAGGCTCTTGTTCAACATGATTTTGTGCAAAGTAGAAGTGATTATTCTTTGTTCACTAAAAATGAGTCTGGAGTGTTTCTTGCATTGCTTGTCTATGTAGATAATATTGTTACTAGAAGTAGTGTGGTTCATATTGAAGAGTTTAAAAAAAATTAAGAAGCAAGTTTCAGATTAAGGATTTGGGTAAACTTCAATATTTTTTGGGTATTGAAGTTATTGATACTGATTATGGGCTTTGTCTTAGTCAGAGGAAGTACTGCTTAGATCTTTTATTTGATTTTGGGTTGCTTGCTTTTAAACCTTCTACTGCTCCTCTTGAACAAAATCTTGTTATTGCTAGTGATCCTACTGATTCTGATATTGTGCTTGATAATATAACTGAATATCAGAAGTTAATTGGCAAATTTATCTATCTTACTCATACTAGGCATGATATTTCATATGATGTGCATTGTCTTAGTCAGTTTATGCATAGGCCTCTTAGGTCTCATCTTAAAATTGTTCTTAAGGTTCTGAGATACCTGAAAGGTTCACTAGGTAAGGGTGTTCATATAGTTAAGTGTCCTAGTGTTTCTCTTGAAACTTTTGTAGATGCTGACTGGGCCAAGTGTCTTGTAACTAGAAAGTCTGTCACTGGTTTCTGCTTATTTTTAAATGGGTCATTAGTATCATGGAAGAGTAAAAAGCAAATTACCCTTTCTAAGTCTAGTGTTGAAGATGAATTTAGAGCTATGGCTTAAGCTACTTCAGAAACTGTTTGGGTCCTTAAAATCTTAAAGGACTTAAACTGGGAACATTTTTTGTCAGTTAAGTTGTTTTGTGATAGTTAGGCTGCTATTAAGATAGCAGTTAATCCTATCTTTCATAAGAGGACTAAACATCTTGAGACTGATTTACATTTTGTTTGAGACAAAATTTTGGCTGGTGTTATTAAAACTTGTAAAGTTGGTTCAGCAGATCAGACTGCAGACATTTTTACTAAAGGGTTAGACAAACTTAACATGACTAGCTTGTTGGTCAGTTAGGTTTGTTTGATTGTTACCAAGCTCAGATCAAGGAGGGGTGTTGAGATTGTTTATCTAATCCTAGAAATCAGTTGTGTTGTTAGTTGTTTGTTGTCGAGACTAAAGTTGATGCTGGTATAAGATGGAGCGCTTGAGAGCTTAAGTATAGAACTTTGAAGGACTGGTTGTGTCAAAGGCTAGAAGCTTGGAGGACTGGATTTGTCAAAGTGTGAAAGTTGCTGAAGTACCAATATATAAGTTGGTCAACCAACTTATCTCTTCATATCTTGCAACCAATTCTCTCTTAATATTTCACACATTTATTACTTTTGATTCTTGGTGATTGAGAGCATCTTGATCTTTATTTTTTAATCTTGTTCATTAATACTGTTCGTAAAACTATTATCAACTTAGATAATAGATCTTCACCTGTTTTTAACAGTGAGAGATTTGCTTTTTAATAAAGTTGAATTGAGATTCAATCTTGCTGTTTTATAAATTGTTACAAGATCCGAGGTGTCTACGTACATTAGTCCCTTTTTGCGTATCAAACATTTCACGGGGACGTACTTATTCTCGGAGATTTTTAGTAAACAATGGGTCGTATAAAAATGATAAGAAAATTGTTTTAGGTCGGCAAGCAAGCATGTGTTTTTTTTTTCTAAAACGGTAGATGTTAGTGGTTAGTGGGTCGAATCGTGTATTGACATCCAAAACCTCCAAGGAATCTCCCAAAAGAAACCACTTAGTGAAACCTTGATTTTTAACTGGACATATAAGCATATGTATGGACGATTTTATTGGAGAAATATGTTCTTTTAAATGGGTTTATAACTTTAAATTTTCAAAAACCATGAATAAGAAACAACATAAACTCTTTAACTAATGGCTATCAATTATGTTGATCATCTTTTGATAGAGTTGACTTATTTTACATTTCTTTATTTATAATTTAAGAGATTAATCTTACATATTTATTATCTAAGCTTAGATTTTATAAAAAAATATAGAAAAGCTTTTTTTTTGACAAGATGTTCAAAAATTGCAAAATGTTGATGGAATAACTAAAATTGTAAATTTGATGAAAAATATTTCTCAATGATAATATTTTACTAGTGATAAAAGCAATGAAATATCACTAGTAATAACATAATAAAATAGCACTAACAATACTTAATAAACATAATTACAGTGTAATATTATCAATTATATTCATTGTTTTATCATAAGTGATATTCTTTGTTTTATCACTAGTAAAATATCAATAGTGATAATAATTAGTTCAAAAAATTTACAACTTTTTTCCGACGCCAGATTTTTGAAACTTTTGGAGTTTTTGGCAAAAAAAAGTCTCCATTTTTAGATTAAATCAAAATATATGGTGAGGATTTATCCTTCTGCTTTTGAGTAAAAACAAGTTTGCAATTAAACTTTTGTCTTGAACTTGTCCTATAACTAAAAAAAGTCTAATCATTGAATTAACCAACTGAGCTAACTCAGTTGGCCACCAAGGGTAACCTTGGGGAGGTATTTTTGGAGAGGTCTCGAGTTCGAGTCTCACTAAAGACCATATCACTGTAAGCTCGAATCACTAACTACTAACTCGCCCCGTTAAAAAAAGCCTAATCATTGAATTAATCTTAATCATGTTTTCTTTTTTAGAAAAGTTATTTTGGATACTATATTTATCTTGGATACAAAGGGCTCGTCTCTACCATCCATCTTTATCCCAACTAATGAATAAAATTAAAAATATTTAATTATTTCACTTATTTTTATAATTTAAATATCTCTTAAACCGTTAAGCGTTAAACGAAAAAAAATATACCATCGCGACGAGCATTTAATGAGCTTTATTCAGATATGCATTATGATATACTTTTGAAGAAAAAAAATTCGTCTTTTTTTTTCATTTTTTAAAATTTGCGTAAATATCATATATGATAATAGTGTTTCATCATATATGATATTAATGTTAAGTTACAAATTATTATTGAATCATATATGATATTTGTTTATATCATATATGATAAGTTATATCATTATGATACTAGTGTTACTATATGATATTTAGTATCATATATGATATTTAGTATCATATATGATAATTTTTTATAACGAAAGAAAACGTGAAAAAAACGAAAAAAATAAATTTGGCGAAAGTATATCATATAGCATATCTGTAGAAAGATAATTAAATGCCCGTCGTAATGATATATTTTTTTCGCATAACGATTAACGGTTTAAGAGATATTAATGTTTGAAAAAAAAGAGAAAAATAGGTTTTTGGTTTAATCTTATTCATTGGATTACAATGAAGATGGATGACGTAGATTAGCCCTTTAATATCCAAATAAACTCTTGGTATCCAAATGAATTTAAATATTTCTTTTTATCTAATTATGTATATCTTTTTGGGAAAACATCCAATGAATAAATAAGAATGGGCAACAAGATGGCTTTATTAGCCCAGTTAAATAGCCCATTATGTGTTCACTCATTTTTCTATTAATTTTTCTGTTTGAAACGGGAGAAATATACGTCGTTGATTTATTTAGTTCTTTTTACATACATTTTGTAGAAGTTTATCATGAATAAGAATTGGTATAAAATATAAATACTAATAAAATTAGACACGTATTGTGCACAGTGATGTGATCTTATATCGGCGAATAGCTAAAGTGAAATTTGTGTTTAATTATTTCGTGTAACGGTTAGCAATTGACGGTTTGAAGTCTTCTCCGAGATGACAACATCATCATACGAGTTCCAATTACTGGGATTGTAATGTGGATCCCGATTGAGCAAATTATAAGTATATATGTGGACAAATTCCATTCTGCTACACCCCCAATTTTGCAGAGAAGTACTGTCATCTGAGGAAATTATGGTTGTTACATTTGAAATGTTTGTTTTCTTCAATATTTAACCGAAAGTTGTGACGATCAATTTTTCTTGTCTTTACGTACTAAGTAAAAATAGCATAGCTATAATCAGGGACGGAGCCAGGAGTGTCCTGTCCTGCGAGTGCCCAAGACACGTATGAATTTTTGTACGTAGTATTAATTTTTTAGAAAAATATCGATTTTTCTCAAATGAATATAAAATCCACCCGGTCAATGGAAATGTGTTTGTACTCTTCGTCTTAATTTCACTATTTAACTAAGTTCTATTACAGCTAAAAATATTTGTACACCCCGTCATATTAGGTCATGGCTTCATCGCTATAATCGGACATCATATGGAAGCAGCTAAGGCGAAAATAGTTTATTTATGGTAAAAATTCGAAGCCGGAAACATCCGATAAAATATTAAGAATCACTTAACCGTAAATAGGGGATCATAATTTAGTTGTTCCCAAAATGCTTGACTGAAAGCAATATTGAAATTCCGTTCGTTATCAAATTATAATTTGACATTTGTTGTATTTAGGATTTGATTGTGAATGCATGACACCAATAAGAGAGAAAATGAAATGAAACCACCCAAAAAGGAGAGACCAAGACATGAAACAAGAAAGAAGAAATCTGTTTTCGTGATAAAATCATGCAATTTGAGAAGATAAAATATGTAGTTTTCATGCAAGTTTCATGCCAAACAGATATATACAGGTGTGGGATCTCTTTGATTGTCATTCATTTTTGGTATTTCCTGTTTTCACATAATTACTCGCTCGTGTCAAATCATAAATTAAGTAGTGTTGCATACTTACATTTATAAATTATAGTATTACAATTCCAAGCAGCCGTTTCACAACATATATCTGTGGTCTTAAAAGTATGAACTCTTTTACAAACTTTATTATGACTACACGTACACAACAAATTATAATATTAAGAATAAACTTAAATATAGTTTTGGGACAAATAAATGTATTTGTAATAAACTTATTTAAGGTTAACCTATTTAAATTGGTTTATAGAAGTTTTTTATTTGCTTTAACATTCTTCTTACTCAATGTAAACATTATTAAAGTTATTAATAAAAAATTGTTCGAGGTTATGTCGTGTTTATAAATTTGTTGGTTATTTATAATCTATCGTGTTCGCTAATTGTGCTTCACAACTCGCGATTTAGCGTTCTGCGATCGAACTTCAGATTTGTTGTCGACATCGTACAACAAATGATATTAGAAACGCGGTTATTGTGGTCTCTGAAGATCGAGTTATAGATCGAGGTTTCAAATCGCTCAAAGTATCGGTTTTTGGTTTAATCGATCGTAGCAACAAGTGACGATTGGAAGAAAAAAAAAACTACTTGCGATTGTTTTCAAACTTAGAAAACAACAATTCGTAATTGTTATTCCAAAAATTCATCACGTGTGAATTTAATGCCAAAGTGACAAAAGAAATTTCTTTGTTTTTGAATAATAAAAGGCATAGATAGAACTATTTTAGTTTTTAAAATTCGATTGACTCGAAGGTTATTTGTTGTTGCGGGTATATTTTTGTTGTTCTACTTTAGATCGTGTTTCGTTTAGGTCTCGAGTTAACGATCGTGGTTGATTTGTTCGAAATTGAGGTTTAAGGTTTTCTAATGAATGCGATTTGCAAGAAGGGTTTTTTTAGCAACAACGGCTATATCACACATGATTTGTGAGATTTGTCGGTAAAGTTGGTTAAGAAACAAATTGACAAGGTTTATAACAAGGTTAAAGAAGGATGACTAGTATAAATACTAAGTTTAACATCGAAAAATTTAGTGGGAAGAAGAACTTCGGGTGATAGAAAATAAAGATGCGTGCTTTAATGATACAATAGGGATGCGATCATGTATTAAAGACATTACCCGAGGACATGAAAGCATGGGAAAAAACTGTTTTGATGAAGAATGCATATAGTACCTTTATTCTATGCTTGGGAGACCGTGTTTTATGTGAAGTTACCAAGAAAACATATGTTGTAGGAATTTGGACGAAGTTGACTAGTTTGTATATGACTAAGTCCTTATCAAACAAACTATATCTGAAGAAGAAGCTGTACACATACTATATGATTCTAGGTACTAAACTGCGTGATCATATAGACGAGTTTTGTAAGTTAATATTTGATTTGGCGAATATTGTATCAAGATTGAGGATCAAGATTAAGCACTTACGTTACTTACGTCGCTGCCATCATCTTATGAAAATTTTGTAGAGACATTGTTGTATGGGAGGAAATCCTTGACAATGGTGAATGTTTTAAGGGAGTTGAAGAAAAGAATCGAAGGCATAAAGGAAGATATTGACGACGGGTTATATGTATGGGGAAGGTCATATTATTCAAGGAAAGCTCACTGACGGTAGTTCGTTGGTTTAAATCAAGGGTGAACTGGTAAACTCAAATGTTTCATATGTCATTCAGAGGGTCATCTGAAAAGATTCCTTGAAGAAGTCAAGTGGGTTCGACAAGAAAGGTAAACATGATCAGGATTATGATTCTTTTTCTGGTGATGGTAAAACCTACTTTGGAGAACACCTCTTGGTATTCGGGAATGATAAGACGACTGAGTTGGTAATAAATTCAGGTGGGTCTTATCATATGACACATATGAGGGATTTTTTGTATTAGTTCAAGAATATTGATGGTGGTTCGTTTCAGTTAGGTGATAACAAGACATCTACTATCAAAGGGATAAGGAAAGTGAAGATACAATTGCATGCAGGGTTAAGAAGAAGTTTGATTTCGTTACTTATTCTTGAAAAAAGGGTTATATTGTGAAGATGAAAATGGGTATGATCAAGGTGATCAAAGGTAGTCGGGTTATGATGACTAGAACCAGGAAAATGAACTGTATGTATAATTTGGAAGCAAAAGTAACAACTTTTGGTGTTCAAAAACATGGATGTTTAAAACAAGTTGGATTAAAGCAACTTGATTCTAAACAAGTTGGGTTCAAAAACTATACATAAACAAGTTTGGTACAAGTAACTTGGTCATAAATAAGTTGATTTCAAACAAATTGGTCCTGGTGTTAAAACATGAGTCCATTGAGTACAGTTTGCTAAACGTGTTTGGTTTGAGGTGAAACTGCAGGGAGCTCAAAGGGATCGTGAAGCTGAGGTTTTCTGTTTACTAATAATCATGCTGCAATGCCCCAAAGACGGTTAGAGGACAAACAACCTGAAGAAAAAACAAACACGGACTGCTTGGTAAATGAGAAAGAAAAGACACCTTGGTATAAAGGTGGGAGCAAACACTAATGCAACCGGAGTACCTGGTCAAGAAGGTACATAGGGTAATGTTGCTGAAAATAAGAAGAAAATGAAAGAGTTTAAGAAAGCTAATCTATGAAAATTACTAAAGTACAATGCGTCATCAACAAGGTGGTCTGCTGTTCGAGGTTCTAATACCGGTAAAAGGTGTTGAGTATCAGTTATGTTTAAGTGTTACCCCTGAGGTGGAAATTGTTGAATATTAAGAAACTTAAATATAGTGTTGGGTAACCATATTTACTTTACTCGTTCGACGGTTCGGATTTGCTTTTGTTGAATCTAAAGATCGAAAATGCTTTTGGTAATTGGTACAATCAGTTTTATTATGGTAACTATATTCTTTATAGCTTAAAAGCTTGACTGGGTTAGCCCTAAAGAGCGTAGAAACTCGTGAAGTTATGTGAGTTAGCTAGGAGTTGAACTTATAAGAGAGCAGCCGGCATAACCGGTCTGATGTAACATATACAACGATAACATTGCAACTATCGGGTCTTTTCAGGTAGGGCATGAGTATTTATAACGAGAAAATGACGTACGGATGCAAGTTGGCTTCACGGAGGTCAGAACCTCGCTATGAACTTTTGAGGGGTCCTAATAAGAAAGCACGGATCATGTGGCATTCAAGTATGCAACTCAGACCAAATTGCTACCTCATTAAATGAACCATCAAACCAACAACAATAAGTTTCTATGCAGTTGGGCTTTTTAAATAGTCAATAAAGGTTGATTTTGATATGTAAAAGTCGTTATGTAACTCATGCATCAGAATCGGTTCGATCACTAGAAAGAAATGCATGCAGTAGTCCTATATTTAGCATGTTTGCCCAAAAGATATGCTTTGACATTGATTCATAAATTTTAAGTTTGGTTCACATTTTTGTCTATATATATCGAGTTATGGTAACGATTTATTAGATTCGTAAGATCACCAGATGCCGGGAGTCATACGGCTCGTGTTATAGAAAAAAGTGGCGCTACATGAGAACTTCTTTTCCATTCACTCGGAACGTACATTACAACATTTACTAATTAATTTAAATGCGGAAAGAGTAATTAATAAGAGATTGACTAAAATATATTCTTATCAATCTTTATTAAAAAAGTTTCTAGAATGTATTTTTATCAGCTTTTACGCAAAAAAAAGTAACTAACAGAAAATTCATAAAAGTGTATTTATACTTAATATTTTGTAATGAAAAGAGTAAAACTTTTAATAACTATTTTCTTTAATATGTAAAAGATGTGAGTATATTTTGTCTAATTTTAATAAGAAAAATTATAATAATTTGAATGATTGTGTATCTTATTAGTAAGCAAAATTTTTAACAAGTAAATGTCGTAATAGTATAACTTAAACAAAAAACACTCTTGCATGATCGCTCAAGTTATAAAACATCCCATTGTCATACGTTTTACGCTAGTGGAGACGACGCGACGCCATATAGCCGATGTGGACTTCATGCTATTTGCCAGCACGAGGGCTTTATAACACCCGTACCGAGCCGTATAAGCATGGTGAATTCACAACGGAATTTATATTGCAAAATAATTTTGGATTAAAATATGTGTTCTACAAAACATAGAATTGGAGTTAAAAATCTATCGTATTTGAGACATTTAATTTTCTTCCTCGAAGGCTTTCCTTAGTGTTGCGCGCGATACTTGGGGTACTTTAGTGTATTTTTTCTATCGTATAACACGGAAGACATGCCAAATCACGATGTATAAACGTGATTAGATAGAAAGTTCGTTGTATTATTCAATGCTTCCTAACGATGGCTCTAGCTTTTGTATGTTTGGCTAACTTTTGACATGAAAAGCGACAAAAGAAAAGACTTCAACTAAAATCCCTGATTATATTTAACCTGATTTATATAGACTATTCATCAACTGTAGAAAGTTACAGCTTTTTAGATCAAAGAAAATTGTGAAACGAGAGAGCCCAGATTTTAGTTTAACGTCTGGCTTGTTTCGATCTTTCTATAGACTTTTCACATTTGCTCGGTAACCTCTATTGATCGTCCAAAACTTCTCAATTTACACTTTACACTCGGTGTTTTTGTTAAAGTAAATCTACTATGCAGTTTTGCTCCAAATAAACAGTGAAGACTAGTCGAATCGTGTACATGAATGGCCATTAAAACTACCGGACCACCTAATTGTGGGCACGTTCCAGACCGAGGCTTAAATTAGGGGTGAGAATGGGCCGCGTACGTGTAAGGTTGAAAGGATATCACTTATGTTTGTCTAAATTAATTGTGTATCAAGACGCAAGCAAGTGATCAATTCACTTTCGTTCACTATTACTCACGATATACCTTTTGTTGCATTTAAGAAGAAACTTGTGCGACAAACATGAAAATATTGTGATGAGAAAATGCACAAACTGAAAATATAACTAATTAACAACTTTCACATGAAAATATAGGATTCAAATTTGTTTTATTAATAGTTCTTTGTACATATTGTTGATGATTTGATGTAGGTGTTTATTTTCATGAATAAACAGAACATTATAGCAAGTATGAATAAACAGACATAAAGTCTAACCAGCTGGTTCTGTTGATTATGGATTTTCAACTAATAATGTCTTCGAACATTAATGATCTTTATATGTATTATTAAGCTGATAATTCGAAGCAAACTAGATAATATAGTTATTATAGGATTTGCTTTATTTACGTCCATAATTTTCTCCTTAATTTTTGGTCTATCAATGATCTCTTTCCTTGTTTAGCTGCTTGTAATTCTTATTTATTCCCATCTCTCTGGTTGTAATAAGTACAAGAAAATCAATAACAAGTAAAGAACAATTCTGAGTTCTGTAATCCATGGACTTCTACATGGTATCAGAGCGGTTCTAAAAATCAATTGATTCCAACATCATGACCGGAAACGAGGGTGACAAAGGTGGATCCAGTGTGATCGACTTCTCGTCACCATATTACCTACATCCTTCGGATTCCCCTAAGCAACCTTCTGTCAATGAGGTGCTCACCGATGGAAACTACAACGATTGGGTGCGAGAGATGACTAATTTTCTCTTCGCCAAAAACAAAATAGACTTTGTTGATGGAACCTTAAAAAAACCAGAGACTTCATCTTCTGAATACAAATCGTGGATGAGGTGCGATGCGATGATAAAAGGGTGGCTTACCACAGGCATGGAAAAGGGCATACGTGACAGGGTGAAATATGCTAACACATCATCAGAGATTTGGTCAGATCTGAAAGAAAGATTTGGAAAAGAAAGTGCGCCAAGGGCCTATGAATTGAAGCAGAAGATCACCGCTACACGTCAAGAAGGCAGCAGCGTTTCGACCTACTACACCCGACTCAGGTCATTATGGGATGAGTCGCATTCAATTTCTTCTTTCCCATGTTGTTCATGCAACAAATGTACATGTGAACTAGGCACGAAAATCACTGCTCACCTTGAGAAGCAAAAACTCTATGAGTTTCTTATGGGTTTAGACAGTGATTTCAATGTAATCAGGACTCAGATCTTAGCAACAAACCCAGTTCCTACCTTAGGGGCGGCCTATCACATGGTAGCAGAAGACGAGAGGCAAAGGGCCATATCGCTCGAGAACCAAGTTGTACCAGGACCCGCTGCATTCAAGGCATTCCAAAGGCGTGACAACAATTTTAGACCCTCGAAAGAAAAATACATGGCCAAGAAAGAAAAGGAAAACAAGCAAAACGACGAATGCGCCAATTGTGGAAAGAACGGTCATAAACGAGAAGGGTGTTTCGAATTAATTGGTTACCCCGATTGGTGGCCTGGAAAGAAAAACGACAAGACAAAGGCGAAAGTAGCATGTGTCGAGACTGGAACAAGCCCCATACCTGGGTTAAATGATGGCCAGTACCAAGAGTTTGTGAAGTTTTTTTCGCGTTCAAGCGATAATGTTGAGACAAAACATGAGGCCAACATGGCAGGTAATAATGACGATGTGTGGGTCGTTGACTCGGGTTGCACCGAGTACATAACTCACAATTCCAATCTCCTTGAAAATAAGAATGGTACCTCAAATGAGGCCCCCGTTGTTATACCAAATGGAAATGCAATTCCTGTTGAAGGAAAGGGAGATTTTATGTTACCAGGGGGAGCAAAATTAAATGGGGTCCTTTATATTCCTAACTTTAAGCATAATCTCCTTTCTGTTAGTAGAATATCCAAAGATCTCCAATGTGCTGTAACATTTTTCCCAACTTTCTTTGTCATGCAGGGGCTTCGTACGAGGAGCTTGATTGGATTGGGTAAGTGCCAAGGGGGGTTATATCTCATGGACATGTTCGAGAAGGGAAGGCGAGCCATGATGACGACTACAACACATACATGGCACAAAAGATTAGGACATGCCTCAAGGGATAAACTTTCCAATGTCAGTTTCTTAAAAAATAATGCTAGTAAACTTAGCAATTTTTTCTGTGATTCGTGTGCTGCTAAGGCGAAACATGTTCGTAATCCTTTTCCAAGCAGTTTTATTAAGACCAATGGTTGTTTTGAACTCATTCATTGTGATATTTGGGGAGGTTATCAGATTCCATCGTACACACGTGCAAATTTTTTTCTCACCATCGTTGATGATTATAGTAGGTCGGTATGGGTCTTCCTGATAAAACACAAAAGCGATGCTAGTCAATGTTTAATGAATTTTCACAAACTTATTGAGGTCCAATTTGGGAAGAAAATTAAAAGGGTTAGATGCGACAACGGAGGGGAATTTACGTCCAACTCCATGATTGCTTTTTATGAGAAAAATGGAATCCTGTTAGAGACTACTTGCCCTCATACCCCACAACAAAACGGGGTGGTGGAAAGGAAACACAGACACTTGCTCGAGACAGCACGTGCCTTACGTTTCGAGGCGAACATTCCAAAAAGGTTTTGGGGAGAATGCATCTTAACCGCCGCATATCTAATAAATCGTCTTCCATCAAAGGTGATTAAAAACAAGACTCCTTACGAACTTGTTTGGAATGAAGAGCCCAAATATGATGATTTAAGAATTTTTGGGTGTTTAGCTTATTTCAAAAATACCAACACCAAGGGGGATAAGTTTGAAGAAAAAGGGAAACCCGGGGTTTTCTTGGGATACCCGCAAGGAACAAAGGGGTATAAAATTTACGACATTGAAAGTAAGAAAATCATCGTGAGTCGGGACGTGTTATTTCTTGAAGAAAATTTTCCTTTCAAGAACATCCTAGGAAGCCTTGATTGCAACAAAGATGAGCAAACCAAAGTCCATGATGATTTTGTGTTCACTAATTCTGTTTTGGACAGTGGTGAAGAAAATTGTTTTGCTGGACCACCACATAATTCTCCTAGAACCACAACAGAAAATATAGAGTCTGAAGAAGAAAATGTTGCCCAAAATGAAAATGACTTTTTTGAAAATAATAGTCCAGTTTTGGGTACAGAAATTGAGGAGGACCATGCCATTTCTCATGAAGAACCGGAACCAAGAAGTAAAAGGGTTCGAACTCAACCGGCTCATCTAAATGAATATGTCGTGAATCTTCCCCCTTCGGTCACCAATTCTCAGCCCGGCTCCAATCAAGCTAACTCGACGGTACACCCCATTTCTCAATTTGTTTCTTATGATAAATTCTCTAATTCTCATAAAGCCTTTTTAACGAGAATAAGTTCTAATCATGAACCAAGTTGTTTTGAACAAGCTACACATGATGAGAAATGGCGGAATGCCATGCAACAAGAAATAAAGGCTCTTGAAAAGAGCGGGACGTGGACCTTGGAAGAGTTACCGGAAGGAAAGAGGCCTATAGATTCCAAATGGGTCTATAAGACAAAGTTCAAATCTAATGGAGAGGTCGAGAGATATAAGGCCCGACTCGTCGCTAAAGGGTGCACACAAAGGGAAGGAGTGGACTATCATGAAACTTTTGCTCCGGTTGCCAAGCTTGTCACTATTCGAACTTTATTAACTGTTGCAACCAAGAAAGACTGGATCATCCATCAACTCGACGTCAACAACGCATTCTTACATGGAGATCTAGATGAAGAAGTCTATATGAAGATTCCCAAAGGGTTTGCAAAAGAAGGAGAGACTAGAGTATGTCGTCTTCGAAAATCTATTTACGGGCTTAAGCAAGCATCAAGAAATTGGTACAAAAAGTTAACGAGTTTTCTTCTCTCTTTGAACTTCGAACAGTCAAAGGCCGATTACTCCTTGTTCACCTATCAAAAGGCAGGTATCTATGTTGCCATCGTCGTTTATGTGGATGACGTCATCATTGTTGGGGATAATTCTGAAAAGATTCAACAAATAAAAGAAAAACTTGACGATGAATTTAGTATAAAAAACCTTGGGCCCCTGAAATATTTCCTTGGCATTGAAGTAGCAAAAACGAACGATGGTTTAGTTTTGAGTCAACGAAAATACATTTTGGACATATTAAAGGACAGTGGAATGTTGGGTTGTCGGCCAAGTGCATTTCCCTTCGAGCAAGGAACAAAACTAGACAAAGGAGAAGAAGAAGCTCGTGTTGATGCTACCCAATACCGAAGACTTGTGGGAAGATTGTTATACCTACAAGCTACTCGACCCGATGTCACATATGCAGTAAATGTCCTAAGCCAATTTGTATCGGATCCTCGACAAAATCATTTGGAAGCCGCAAAACGGGTCTTAAGGTACTTAAAAGGAACACCAGGGCAAGGGATTCTTCTTCCACGCGAAGGACCTACAACTTTGACTGCCTACTGTGACTCAGATTGGCTTGGGTGCCCTTTTACAAGACGATCCAGAACAGGGTATCTTCTCTTGTTTGGTGGCGGCCCCATATCTTGGAAAACAAAGAAGCAGTCAGTCGTCTCTCGGTCTTCGGCAGAGGCAGAATATAGAGCGATGGCTTCCACTGTTAGTGAAATTCTTTGGGTGAGATGGTTACTTAAAGATATGCAAGTTCAAATCACAACCCCGACATCCTTGTTTTGTGATAATCAAGCGGCTCGTCACATAGCCAATAATCCCGTCTACCATGAACGGACAAAACATGTTGAAATGGACTGTTTTTTTGTCCGTGAACGCGTGGAGACCAGAGAGATAGAGCCAAAACCAATTGCAAGTAAACTTCAACTTGCAGACCTCCTGACCAAGGGTCTCGACACACATCAGCTTCGTTCCTTACTAAACAAGATGAGCATTCGCGACCTTCATGCTCCATCTTGAGGGGGAGTATAGGATTTGCTTTATTTACGTCCATAATTTTCTCCTTAATTTTTGGTCTATCAATGATCTCTTTCCTTGTTTAGCTGCTTGTAATTCTTATTTATTCCCATCTCTCTGGTTGTAATAAGTACAAGAAAATCAATAACAAGTAAAGAACAATTCTGAGTTCTGTAATCCATGGACTTCTACAGTTATAGTTATCAAACCCTACTATACGTGTCAATGTTGCCGCAAAGCCAAAAATCAATGTGTCCATAGCCGGGTTGACTCGATAAAAAAAGGTTGTATTGACTCGAGTTTTACATTTTTTAAACCTGGCTAGATCCATCGAGTTTAAGGTGACCCGAGTCAACACGGTTCTCGAGACTCAGACGGGTTTTGATTTTTTGAGTTTTTTTTATAAAAAATATTTAAATTTTAAATATTTGCGACGAAATTTTAATTTTTTATATGATTTTTGTTGATAAACAATGTATATCTTTAATATACGAAAGTTTTAATATAATTTTAGTTAATTATTAAAAATATGAAAAAGTACTTTCATTTAGAGAACCGGGTTAACTCAGCTCGATCCGGGTTAACCTGAACCCGATGACTCGATCGAATCAATTTAAAAACCGAGTTTCAAAACATTGCCAAATATCCCAAGAACCAGTTATATCCACCAAAAAATTTTGTATTGATTTTCATCAAGAGAATCGAAATTTATGATCAAATCGACTTAAGAAACATTAAGTATATATATTTATTGATTTCATTATAAATCTCCACAATTGATTATAACTCAGAGTCGATTACAAAATGTCGCACATAAGTAATTAGATGATGTTAGAAGAAGTGTCTTAACGTCATGTGGTGGTTTATATGGTGGTTCTGTAACAAGACTTTTTTATACAGTAAAAATTTTTGAAAGCGGTTTTGTTTGATGATATTGTTTTTTATTCATTTAATTGATGTAGGTATAAATGTAATGCCTCGTTCATTTGAAACGATTGACTCAAGAATCTTTATCTTATTATTGTGTAATTCTAGCTACTTGTTAGTTTTGTTTAATAAAATTGATGTTTCAAAAAAAGTAATTAAGCTATGTGTATATTTTAGCCTTTTTACGTTTTTCCTTTTTATGTTCTAGTAATCTAGTCATAGGGTGATCTTTTCATTTCACTGCAGGAAGCGTGAAACTACATATGGGGCTTCATATCTTCATGTCGTGTCCAAAGTAGAAATTTATATATGAACATGTGAAGTTGAGATATTATGATGAAATGATAAAGGGTTTTGTCTCTTAAAGAGAGAACATGTTACCAAAAACGAAAAAGTCATTAGTGAAGACCTTTCAATACTATACCGGATGTGTATATATGTATATTGTTAGTCGAGATTCTGTTGAGTAACTCGAGCTCGTTCAAACCGAGCTTTAAAAATGAGTTTTTTGTGAGTCGAGATTGAGCTTATATAAGCTTGACTCTGGTTATTGTCGAGTTTTTCGAGATTTTAGTTAATGTATTACTATATATATCATGTATAATCATACACTAACAGTATATGTTTATCGTACTTTCCAAGTATATCTCGAGCCGCAGTCAAATCTCATCTTATATTTTTATTTTAATTGGTATGAAAAACACGTCATTACAGATGAAACAAAAATTTTGAGTCAAGTTCGGGCAAAATTTAAACATTCTTACATGAAGATAAGGCTAGCCGGCGAGCTTGTAACCCGAGATTGAGCCGAACATAAGTTGTTGACTTGAGTCGAGCTCTACTAAAATTCAACTCGTTTACACCTCTGTTTTCAGATAATTCCCGGAAAGACGACTTTGTGGTGAATCTAAAAGCTTTGACACACGTGAATTCACTATGGATAACTAGCAAATTCATGATGAACTACATCAGGTAAAAAGAAGGGTTTAAGGCATAAAATAGTTACGTATTTTTTAAATTGTATCGATATGGTACGTGTACTTTTTTTTATTATCTATATAGTACGTGTACTTTATCAAATGTGTCGATGTGGCCACTTTTTAACCGGCAACCGGTAAAACCGGTTACCAATTCACTATTGGTCAATAGCGACAGTCAGTATTCATGGTTTGTGACAAAAATTCTGTCGCAAAAAAGGAATTTTCAATTTGTAACAAAAAAAATACAATTTTTTAAAAAATGTAAATTTTTAAAAATAAATTCTTAAAATTGTAATTTCTTACAAGATTGTAAATTCATAAAAAAAAGTTATAATTCATATAAAATAATTTGATTAAATATATTGTAATTTCATAAAAAAATATCGTAAATTTTTTTCAAATTCATTTTCATAACTTTTTTAGATTTTTTTTGAAATTATTTTCATAAGTTTTTTGTTGGGAAAAAAATTTCATAATTTTTTTTTCGAATTTATTTTTATTATTTTTTTCTGATTTTTTTCTAGATTACTTTACCAAAAAAAATCATTTTTTTCCATCATAATATTTTATTCCGAATTAAAATAGTAGCTGAAACAAAATATGAAAATAAAGTTAAAAAAATTCATTTTGTTGGAAAAAATTGAAAATTTCTTTTGGGCAAAAACTTTTCAAAAAAAAATCCTAATTTTTTTCGAATTTTTTTCATAAATTTTATTTCAGATTTTTTTCGAATTTTATTTTCAGATGTTTATCCAACAAAAATTCAATGTTTTCTAACATTAGATTTTTTGAAAAAAAAAAAAGTATGTAAAAATAAATTTATTTTGTTGAAAAAACAATTGAATTTTTGTTTTGGACAAAAAATTTTCAAAAGAAATCATAACTTTTTCTCGAATTTTCTTTCATAATTTCTTTTTTCATATTCTTTTCTAAATTTTTTTTCAGATATTTTTTCATAAATTAGTAGCTGAAAAAAAATTAAAAAAAAAGTTTATTTCGGTGAAAAGTATATTTTTTTTGCTTTGGAATTTTTTTTTTTAACTATGATTCAAATAAAAATTCATAGAAAAACAATTTGATATGTTTAAAAAACAAAAATAAACACCCGTTAGCATGAAGGACTAACAGTGTAAATGTTTGATGCAAACACTCGTTAAAATTTGCCACGTCAGCCAACTAGCAGGTTAAAACGGTAAGAAAACAAGTACACGTACCATATTATCCGGTTTGCTAAAATACACGTACCATATATATAATAAAAAAAGTATGCGTACCATATCGATACACTTTAAAAAGTATGTAGCTATTTTATGCCTTTAACCCTAAAAAGAAAGAATACAATCAACTAGGTACATGATAGCATTTCTAATCATCATTACTTGCGAATGCGGGACGGTAATCAGTAAAAAATTTGATAGTGGGGGTTAAAAAAAATCACAATAGCAAGAAAAAAAACTAGAATCCGAATAAAAAATCAAATATTTTAACTTAAAAATGGAGGATTTTAGGTATTAAAGTGTCAAAAGTTGGATTTTAATGTGTGGGTGGGGGGCAATTTACGTTTCGAATGAGGGACATTTAAAAAAACTGTTAATATCAAAGAAAAAATAAATTACAATCGCGTCTTTTTGATCAAGCCGTGAGGCCGCCGCCAACCCAGACCTCATACATAGGTCCGCCCTTGGCGATACTATAATTCTTTTTAAGAGGGGGAAAAAGATGAGAGCAAATATTAACTCTGTTAACTCTGGTCCTGTCAGTAACTTGGCCTATTTTTAAATAAAGAGTTTTTTCAATAAAATTTATTAATTAAAAAAGAAAAAATTTCATGTTTCGTCCTTGTGGTTTACACAAACATCTTGATTCGTCCATATCTCAAATTAAATACACGGATCATCCCTATTTTTGAAACTACCAACAACTTTGGTCCCTATTTTGGACGGGTGTTAGGTTTTAACGTTAAGTCTTGGGAGTGGAGGAGCATTTCGGTCTTTTACTTGTTTTGGTGCATTTAATACAAACACCCACCCACTTTTCTCTCTCTCTCTCTCTACCAACAACCACCGAGACACCATCCAACCACCATAGATCTGCCATTAACACTAAAACAAATATTGGTTGCCACTACCACAAATCAAATCTTTCAACTACCAGATCCATCTTAGATCTGCATACTTAATCAAACCATAACCCCAGATCCACCTTCAGTCGCAACAAACAATGTTATCAATCATCACCAACACCCTCATCCCCACTCTCTCCTTCGCCGCCCACTCAGCGGCACCAAAACCCTCATCACCATCATTGTCATCATCTCAACCAGCACCAACATCAGCGGCACCAAAACCCTCATCACCCACTTCCTATCTTCAACTTTACACCCCATATTTACAATTAGGAAGCTCACCATAAACACCAGGAATCCCAACAGCAGCAGTCACCTCTTCCTTCAACGCCACACTAGGAAGCTCTGACATAGCCAACATAGCCAACATCTCAATAGTCTCCTTATCAACTTCAAACCTGTCAACCTTAATAGCACTTCATCAGGAAAAAAGTCCATCCTCCTTTCACGCTCTTCTTCTTGAAGCTTCAATGAGATACCTCTGACTGGACCCTTCTTGATACACTTCATCAAGTGAGTTGAGAACCCTACTATCTTGTTTCTGAGACGGTTTGAAGGGATGATGGCTACTTCTTCCAGGGTCTTCTTG